>JAADVE010000035.1:0-46561 GCA_023334595.1 Pythium utonaiense | reverse complement strand
TGCCCGCACGTGCACGGTGGCAACACGGAAATGCGGCTCCGAAGATTCATCCTGCAGTGCCGACGACGTCCCGACGTGCATCGGACAGGCTCATTTTCACACTGCACACAACGCGTGTTGTGCCACTCTCCGTGTCGATACGATGAGGATGGAGTTTTGGTGCGATGCACGACACAACGCACCTGTAGTGCGCACTGCGCACACTGTGGAACGCCCACTAGGCCACATCATCAGAGGCCCGTTGACAGCGCGTCCCTCTCGAGAGTCTCGACCGATCCGCCGAGGGAGACTCTTTCGTCCAGCAGTTCATGTCGAACGAGGACAAACACACCGAGGCGAATCCATTCCAAGCTGTGTGTGTCTGTGTCTGTTTGTATGCGGGAGGGGAGAGTTAGGCACACGATGCTAGGACGGTGCGACAAATCCCAAGTCCCCTACAGTGTTGAGGCTGGAATGCCCAATCGATTTGACTGGAACGCCAGCAGGAGTTGGAAGTTTACAACGTCAGACTGCCGTGTGGTGCGGTCTTTTCTTGGCGCTTCATTCACGTTTGCGTCCACCAAGACCCACGTTTTCGTTTCGTCCACTTTGAGTGGCTCGGTGGCGAGCCGGTCTTTGTGCGTCTCTCTCAGCCAAATCTAGTCAGAAAAAGGTGTATGTAACTGGTCTCGTCGGTTGAAGAAAAACGTGTTCATGGTCATGCGAGAGTGCGTGAGAACACATACACATCCGCATTGGATATCCACGCTGTGTACTGTCATGGTCTGACTGCCCTCACAATCGCATTACCTTCATCAGCGTATCATACCAAGTGTACAGCTACACCAAGGTAGTGTCGGGTGGGTTGTCATAGAGCTTATCCATGTGAAGCCATACAGAAACGGCTGTTGGACGTTCTTGGATGATATTGCAACCTGGCTGCAGGTCACGTTTCATCAGTCAGTGCGGTCGTATGGAGCCAAGATCAGCCACAATTTATTCCGCCTCATCGCGAGCTTTTGCAAGATTACTCGTTAGGTTATGGCCGCTGTTGCTCGCTTCACCATCACAGCGGTGATCAATCGACGCTCGCCCCGTGGTGAACATGACTCGTTGCCAGAGTTTCGTCGGATTTGGAATCCAACGGTAGTTGCGCACCCGTTGTGTCCGCTGAGCTCTCCACTGTGGAGAGGTTGCCGATCAAAAATGATGTGCGGTGTTGAGTTACGTAGATGAGCATCCACCGTGGATCAGAGAGTCTCGATAATCAATGCCCGACAAGTGATTTGGTGCGCTGCTCAATTGGACAACACGTTCCCTCTGGGACATCGCGCCATCGACATTCGCCAGTCCAGAAATGTGGTGGTGGAGTCAGGACATGTTGAGAACCTGGATCGGCTCGTCTCCCTTCGGACTGGCTCCTGGTCCTGAACTTGCAGACCAATTCAGGTCGGTCAAGAACCAAAGTGTGGCGGGACGTCGAAAGGGATAGGGGTCAAGTCACAGAGACGGGCGCCAGATGATCGGTGGTGTTGTTGTCGAACGGTTTCTGGATTTCCCCCCCCCCCAGTGTGAAGGTGAGGGAGCCCCATCCCCTCCGGAGTGTTTCCCTGCGTGGGTGTCCACAGCCGGGCATCGGGAAAGCCGAGCCAGCCGGCGCTGGAAACAGTCCATGGCCGGACGTGCATGTGGTTTGATCCTCACGCCACCTCCGTCCGGAGTCCAAAGCGACAGAAGCCGATTGTGAAGTCCAGTGATTGATCCATCCACGGAAAAAGCGAAGCCACAGAAAGCGACCGCAAGCTTCTTTCTGTACTTCGGCCTTCACCCTGCAATACGCGAGGACATTCTCAGCCACCACAACTCGCTACATAACGGCGCGTGCGTGTTCTTCGGCTCAAGGCACTCACTTTCCTCCTCCAAGTCGCAATCGTTTGGCGGTGTTACCACATTCGACGGCGCCCCATCAGCTTCGGTTGATATTTCGATTTTCCTTGTTCTCCAAGGCACCGCGTGTGTGGTTTGTTGGTTGTTCGATTCGATTGCCCATCGATCGATCCATCCATCCATCAATCACTCGCCGATCCGACGAACGGCACGTTAGACCACGTCCGTTCTTCCATCCCTTCTCTCTCCTGCTCTTCGGACGCCATCCCGCATCCAGAGTCTCCAGTATCCAGACTCACCATCCTCTGGATTCGCGCCTCTCCAAATCCAGAGTCTCACTTCTTCGTTGAAGAGCTACAGCACCAGCCACCATGGTGAGCTTCAACCACAGCGTGCCTGAAGAGACCGGGGCACGACGCGAGTACCTCGCGGAGCAGGCCGAGATGCTGCTCAAGCTCGCGGCCAAGATGAAGCAGAACATCGCCACGGGTGACCGGAGGAAGCACTTTTTCAAGAAGTACCCCGACTGCTTCACGGGCATGGAAGCCGTGGACTGGATGCTTGAGCAAATGGAGGCCAAGTCCGTGGCTGAGGCCGTGCGCAAGGGCCAGGGCCTGCTCTCCGCACGGTTCATCGAGAAGGTGGACAAGGAGATCAAGTTTGAGTACAGCCGCAAGCGCTTCTACCGGTTCACGCCCACGACGCCAGAGATCGTGCACGCGCCGGAGCACCCGATGAGCAACCCGGCACTGGACGTGCCTCTCAGTGCGCCAGCAAGACGGCGGGCTCTTGCCGCGTTGATCGGTGCGTTCGTCGCCGACGCTGCGTCCACGTCACTGAACGGCGTCTCCCATCCAGAGAAAACCATCCCGAACTTGCTGCGGGCAGACTTCGACCCGGCGTTCTGTGGTGCCAGTGAGAGTGGAGCATTTGGCTTCTTCGCACGGTCCACGAGCCAAATGGAGTCGTCCACTGGCTTTGAGGCGCGTGTGATCCTGCAGGCGATCGCTGCGCGTGGCCACATCACGGGCGCGCAGCTCGCGAAGGATGCGTACTGGGGATTCAAGAACAACAAGCGCATGCTCAGCTCCACGTCACGGTCGTTCATCAAGCGTATCCAGGCGGGCAAGTCATTCCCTCACTGTGCAGTCAAATGCCGCTCCATCGACGTGCTGTCGCTCATTCCAATCATCGTCGCTCTGTACGCCGGCACGGACGTGCTGTTCACGCAAGTCGATGAACTCGTCAAGGTGTTTTACGTCGGCCATCGCGTGCGAGATACTGCACTGGTCGCCGCGTTCATTCTCGAGCAGGTCATTCTCGGCCACTCGGTGTTGCAGGCCATGCGCATGAGCATCCGCACAGAGAGACTCACTGTGAAGCAGCGAAAGGTCATCTTCAAGGCATTCACCAAGTCAGAGCTGCCCAGTTACGAGGCCATCCAGAAGTTCGGTAACAAGGGTTCGCTGCCTGGTGGATTCTGTGCGGTGCTGCAGCCGCTGTTTGCACTCAGTGACTACCCGACGGCAGTGCGGGAAAACATCATCGGTGGTGGCCGTACGTGTCGGCGATCTATGTTCATCGGCGCATGCTTTGGTGCTCAAGACGGACTCGAGGCGATCCCTGAAGAGTGGGTCAAGAAGACGCCGTACTTCGACTTCATCGAGACTGACGCGTCCATGCTCGTGGGTCGTCGTGACCTCAAGGGGACGTTCTACGAAGAGCAGCCGACGGACGTTGAGAAGACGGGCTCCAGCTCCGGCCGCAGCAGTCTTTCGCGGACGGATAGCACGCCGTACGTGGACTACGCACCGAGTGCCGTGCTCACGGCATCGCTTCTACGGGCGACCCATCGCGTGGCGTCGCAGGATCGTCTCCGCCCACGCAAGAACTCGATGGAATCGGGTGGCTCGACGCCACGCTCGGTGGCATCCAACTTCTCGTACGGCTCGGCCACGACCAACGGCTCGTCGAACGCTTCTGTTGTGGACTTCGGCGATATGAACCGCTTCTATTCCTCCAAGGTCACGACGCCTCGCTCAGCGGCCGTCGGTGCCGACATGCTTCAGTTCTACCAGCAGAACTACGCTGGCGGTGTGGAGCGTCGCAGCAGCCTCGGTGGCAAGCAGTTTGGTCAGCGCAGCTCGGTCTCTACTGTGCGCAGCAGCAACGACTCGAGCCAGTACATGACCGCTAGTGGCCACTTTGAGCGACGAGGCAGCGAGACCTTTTTCCAGAGCGGTAACTCAGTTATGAACCAGCGCCTGAGCAACGACCTGGGCAACCCGATGGCGCCTCGCACTTCGTTCAGTCAGATGCAGCGACCATCGTTTGGCCAGGCTCCTCAACGCCCATCGTTCGGCCAGGCTCCTCAGCGCCCATCGTTCGGTCCTCCACCACAACGCCCATCGTTTGGACAGGCTCCTCAACGGCCATCCTTCGGGCCACCACCTCAGCGCCCGTCGTTCGGTCCTCCACCACAGCGCCCGTCGTTCACGCACAGCCAGTCTATGGGCCAGCCGTCGTTTAGCCAGCCACTGCCTCGTACTTCGCTGGGCCAACTGCCTCGCTCGTACTCAGCGCGTCTCAGCGACTCGCAGCCACACCAGTCGTTCTACAGCGGTCGCCTGTCCGCGTCGCTCGAACCCATGGACGTGGATCCCGTGGAAGTGATGAGTGACGACGTCGTGCTCGCGCCTCGACTGTCACTCAGTGGGGGCATGGACAACCAGCGTGTTAGTATGCACGCCATTCTGTAAGGAAGCTCAGAGCTGTAGTATGATAAACGCAACCATAAATAACGTAGTTTTGGACATTTCATCCTCGCACAACTGCAGCAACGGGAGATACAATCAGTGGACTTGGACAACTGGACACGTTGCGAGTCCGACATGGCAGATCTTCCAGCGAAAGAAAGTAATCTTCCACTGATAGTGAAACGCCGACTTGGCATGCAGCTCATCGTTGGTAATCTTGATCTGCATGATGGATCAAGGATCGACGAATGGGTACGTGTCACTGGGATACCGTAACACAAAAGTTCGAATTCGAACGTGCTGTATCCGTATGTACAGTAAGTATCACATCGATGGAAGGCAACGCAAGATCCTTCCATAGCATCATTGCGGAGAATATTTTCAGATTCAAACGTACATTTGTATCTTGTGAATGGAGGGCTTTGGTCACTTGGAGCTCGTGCCTCGCACGACCGAGATACGGCGTGGCTGGGCGGCGTTCTGGTCTTCTGTGGCCCGG
The DNA here is from genome assembly GCA_023334595.1 of Pythium utonaiense. Taxonomy (NCBI): domain Eukaryota; phylum Oomycota; class Peronosporomycetes; order Pythiales; family Pythiaceae; genus Pythium; species Pythium utonaiense. The sequence continues at coordinate 41,440 of JAADVE010000035.1, read as the reverse complement.
AACGCAGTCGCAGCGGACGTAAACGGAGTTCGAACGAGGCGATCCGACACGTCGATCTTCGTGGAGGTCTTGTGCGAGGCAAGAAGCACTAACAGACACCCAGCGATCACAATGGCTCCACCGATGAACGTTGGCCATCCAGGCACTTGCTCCACACCCACGAAGATGCTGATGATCGTTGCGACGACAGGCTCTGTGAGCATGGTCACAGATACCACCAGCGGCTCGAAATACTTCATAGATGCGATGAAGCCCATGGTACCGATGATCGAGCCTACTACGACGATGTACGCCTCGATGTCCAAGTGGTGAACCCAGCCTAAGAGTCCGGCGTGAGGGTGTGTGGGCTGCCAGAGGTCGATGCCGATTCTCTCACGCTCAATGATCAAGACCGGAAGCAACACCGACGCAACACCTGCCGCCAAGAGAAAGAGAAAGACACGAACGCCCAGTGCTGCTCGCAACTTTTTCGCACAAAGAAGATAGGAGACCCCGGCAAAAGCTCCAGCAAACGCCACCAGATCGCCTTCCGTGGATGGGCCAATCACAAGCTTGCCTCCAGTGGCTGTTGCATCCGTGGTGGCGTGGCCACGGTCGAGCGTTGTGATCACACCTCCGCTAAACCCGAGAGCGGCACCGAGAAGCTCCAACGTCCCCAGCGGATGGCGCAGTAGAAGCTTTCCCACGACCATGATGATAGAGTGGCTGTTGGCGAAGATGTACACGTGGCCGATGCTTGTGAGGCTCAGTGCGACTAGAAACGTCGAGTTGTAAGTCGCGTAGGATACCACACAGCATGCAAACAGCAGCTTCTTCTCTCGTGTGAGCTTCGGCAAACCTTTCTTGTACATCGACATCGCAGCAAACGGCAGTAAGGCCATAGCCACACCACTCAGTCGCCAGAACACCTTCAGCAGTGGAGGCACACCAACCAGGAGGTCGAGTACCGCGCCCTGTGAGGAGACAGCGAAGAGTGCACCGATCAGAATTAGGTAGCCGATGACTGGCACTTGCTTTTCGATGTGAAGGATCACGGAGACGCGGCGATGAGCTGCTGTCGACCCCAGCTTGGACGGTGGAGGCTCCAATACAAGTGCTTCCAATGTGAGCTGCGTGATTCCCGATGGCAAGCCGTCACTGTGGCGACGGGTTTTCGAGGCTCCACCGTCATCTTCACGATCACTGTCCGCATCGATGATCTGCATCAAGTCATCCGATAAGGCTAAGACAAGTTCTGGCGAATCGACCGGTGGTTCAGCAGATGATGAGCGTCGCTGGACTTGAATGAGGAACGCTTGAGGATTGTTGGAGTGTCCACTCGATGGCTTCGACCCCTCCAAATCAATCTCAGATAGCACGGTCTTCTCACTCGCGTCTTGAGAGGCCCCATCGTAACTGCTTCGACTAGATCCTAGCAGCGGACTTCGCTCGTTGAGTACGGCGCAGGGAGACGAAGAGGGTGGTGGTGCCTCACACTCATAGGACATCTTGGTCTTGACGGGGAACAAGCTCGCGTTGATGCCATCCTGGTTCAGAGCAGCTCGGATTTCTGTGAGGGCACTCGGGCTATCTCCCAATGCCATCGTCGCAGACCCTGTGTCGTCACCAGTGCTGTGTTCTTCATCATTGAGCTGAGTATCCTCAGCACGATCTCGTGGAAAGCGGCGAGAGAATATTAACTCGGAGCCGTCTTCGGGCGACGATTGTTTGTCCTTCGGTGCGACAAGCTGATCCCAATTGAACTCGTGCGTCGCAATGATTGTTTCGCAGTGAAGAGCTCCCAACTCCGACTGGAACCACGACTCAACTAATCGCCCTTCATCTGCTGCTGAGTTTTCTTCAGGGATACTGAGCGAAGCTTTTCCATCAGCTAAAGCGCACCGAGACTCGCCCGAGCACACCCAGATACCCACAGGACTACTCGTCTCCTGCGTGTCAGATAACACGACGGCGCGCGTGAGCCCGTCCGTCAAGATCGCAGCATTCCTCATCTGGTGAACAAGTTCCTCGACAGTCTCCTTGTCGAACACACGGATTCCCACACGGATGATTACAAACGGGCTCTCAGAAGATAAGCTACCCGATCGTGTCGCCTCCATGTACATACACGCGTGGTGAATGGCTGACACTTCGTCTCCGTCGCCGTGCAGCACATCAATGCGAGGCACATGAACGTTGTAGCTGATGTCCCGCTTGGTTCTTCGGACACTCTTCACCACTTCCGAGTGCAGCAGCTCGTTAGCAACACAAACAACTATCCGGGTGCAGTGCACACTCTTCATGAGTTGTTTCATGTTGCGCTCGAGAACTTCACAGCATTCATCACTGGAGTCGTCGAATCCTGACTGCTTCGAGACCACAAGACACGCAGCATACGCAGGAGGTGACATATCCTCCTGTGACGCTGCTGCTGCTCCTGCACTCGCATCAAGAGCAACAAGCAGCTCCTGCTGCGACAGGTCGAGACGGTCACTGAGCTCCGCTACGTCCAACGCAAAGATCTGCTGACACGTCGCTGCTTCCATCGTAGCGATCTTCTCTCTCTGCCAGCCTCCGACCACCTTTCCTCCAGACCTTCGACGCCTCTTTGACTCTCCCTCTTGAGCTTCTTCCACCGCATCCGAGCCACCGGTCGCGCGTTCCCATTCGACGCCACGCGCGACTCTTCGTCATCATTCACTTTCCCTGCTGCGTCGAATCTTGAAGTCAGCTTCTTTTCCGACTTCGCACACTTCGCACGCAACACACAACGTCTCCAAAAGCCAAATTTCCAAGATCAGGAAACGTACTCTTTCTTCCATTTGGCAACAGTATCCGATCCATCATCGGCTCTGCAACACTTCAATAATCAAATCACGCGACAGCGTCGTGAACGCGTCCGTCTTGGTCACAGGATCGAAGTTGCGAACGAGGAACGCGAGGCATATCTCACGCAGTTGAGAGGCGTGGAGGTCGTCAGCCGTTTGAAACAGCGTGGCGGCGTTTTCCACGCAAATGTTTTCCTGGACGATGTTCTCGCACAGTCCTTTCAACCGATCCAACGTGTAGAGATCGGCTGCGACGAACAGCTCCAGCGCGATCTCCGCGCCGACACAGACAGAGTCCACGTAAATGTACTCGAGCAGGGACAGGAATACGGGTAGACGGATGTGGTTCAACTGGATCTCGCCTTCGCGCGACTCTCGCATACCCGACGAAAACATGGCACGGAAATGGTCACTGCGAGCGGCGAGGATACCGCGATGGCAGTGGACTGCGCGGCCTTCGACGATGAATTTGACATCGGAGAACTCATCGTTGTCGATTAACTGGCGCATGTCGTTTACATACGACGACGTGAGCAGCGTCGTACGCACTGTTGCAATTGGATCCACCAGCGCGACGGTGTGCTCGTTGTACGAGGCCACCGCGACAACCCGCTTTTGGGCCAGTACCTCCACGGGCTTGGGCAGCGTGACTTTGTTCGTGTCACTGTGGCCCAGCTTACCATGGTCGCCGTTTCCCCACGTGTACACATCGCCAGCGTCCGACAGCGCGACTGTGTGGCTCCAGCCGCATGTGATCTGGACGATGATCTTGTCCATCAATGCTTCGACGAGTGTGGGCACTGTGCGGTTGACCTTGTCGCCGTGGCCAAGCTGGCCGTGCTCGCCTCCGCCCCACGTGAACACCTCGCCAGTCTCCGTCACCGCAGCCGTGTGAAAGCCACCGCAGGCAATCTGCTTCACGCGCTTGCCGATGAGACCATCCACTTTACGAGCCGTGAGCTGGTTCCGCTCCGAACTGTGGCCCAGTCGACCGAATTTGCCTTCACCAAACGTGTACACCTCTCCATTCTCTGAACAAAACCCCAACACACCATGAGAACTCCTCACCCTCCACCATTGTCCTCTAGCATAGCCAACGCACCGCTCAGTGCAGCCGTGTGGAAGCCACAGGCCGAGATCTGCTTGATTCTCTTGCCCAGCAGCTCGTCCACGACACCGGGCAGGTATTGATGGCCGTCCGTGTCGGCCTGGCCCGACACACCGTTCTCCTTGTCGCCCCACGTGTACACTTCCGACGTCTCCAGCAGTACGACTGTGTGGCGGCTACCACAGGCCACTTGCTTGATGGGCAGGCCCTTGAGAGCCTCCACGAGGAACGGCGTCGAGTGCCCCGTCTCGTTGCCGTGGCCCAGCTTGCCGTACATCCCACCTCCCCACGTGTACAGTTCGCCCGAGACGGTCACTGCCGCCGTGTGGTAGCTGCCGCACGTCACCTGCCGGATCTGCTTGCCGCGCAGCTCCTCCACGAGTCGCGGCACGAACTTCCACCCATTGTCGCCGTGGCCCAGGCGGCCGTCGTCACCGCGGCCCCACGTGTACACCTCTCCCTCGGCCGTGAGAATGACCGTGTGGCCGCTGCCGCACGCGATCTGTGTCACGCGCCGCTCCTGCAGCGCCTCCACGAGCACAGGGCGGTGCTGGTCGCTGGCGTCTCCGAGTCCCAATTGGCCGTCTTCGCCGCGGCCCCAACTGTACACTGCAGAGCGGTTCAGACCAAAAGAATCACACCAGGAGAGAGAGGAAGACGTGGCGCATGCCATGGTACCTGTCATGGTGGCGATGGATGCGTGTGGACGGAGGCAGCGCGTCGTCGAAGAGCGTCTGCTGGAGGCGCGCGTGGCGTCGTGGGAATGCGGTTGTTCTCTGACACCAATGCACGGAAAATGCAACATCGAAGTTTTCCATCAAAGAGTAGCGTCTTCCACCTTAAGGTAGGTGTTGTCCCTAATTTAGTGTCCTAATCGATGTAAACAATCCTAATCCAACACTAAAATAGATATTCCTGTTTTGAAGCCGGTGAGAAAGGCAACCGCATACTTGATACTTTTTTTTTCCATGACACTGGATCTCTAGCACCGGTCGCTGGTCCAGTCGTCGTCGTCGATGCGGACCGTGGCGACGTACTGCTCACCAATGAGTGCCTCGCCTCCTGGTATGTTGAGTCGCACGATGAAGTACTCGGGCTTGGGCTCCAGGCACGTGTCGTCGACGATTGGAACCAGCAATTGCTTGGAGGTTTCACCGGCTGAGAACGTGATCTCGCCGGCCGTCTGCTGGTAGTCGGCGCAGCCAGCACGCTGCGTGACGGGAATGCCCATACATGCCTGGAATTTGAGTGCATCGATGGACACGGCGTTGAGATCCTCTGTGGCATAACCCACTGTCAGTGGAGAGGAGAGATCGCTGGTCACGCGCTCGATCGTGAGCGACGCCCAACTGTCGGGGTTGCCTTCAACACAGCTGAACACGGACGTCGTGAACCGCACGGTCGCAAAGCCGGCGTCGTACACGAAAGCTTGTCCAGCGCTCGGTTTGAGGGGAGTCGTCGTAAAAAACGGTGCCCCGACAGCAAGCGTTGTCTGGTCAAGGGCAACGCTAAAGCCAAACTGTGCCTGGGCCTGTTTCTTCGGGAACTGGAGCTTCGCAGTCTCCTTGGGGGCCCACTTAGGTGGAGAGAGGAGAACACCCTTGCCGTCACGTATTTCGTCTGCTCTCTTGAACACGTACACACTCCCAACACCAGGCATGGACTCCAGTGACCTCGGATCGAGCATGATGGTGTTGTTCGCGTCGACTGCACGCTGCCCTGGAGCAGATATGACCGCGATACCCGTCGTGTCATCAACAGCCACGTCGAACCCAAACTTGTCCTCAGTGTGCTTATCGGACGCGATGAGTCGTGCCTGGAACTCCCAGTTGCAATTCGCCCGGTTGATTGCAACACACGGATCACGACTCGTCGGTGCCTTGCGGCGGAATGCATACGCGACACCTGCACGAGGTGTACTCGCCTGGGTGATATCCCAACTAAACTGGACATCGTCGAAGTTGATGTGGCCCCAGTAGTAGAAGCTGGACGCGTCCACGACGCGGATCTGGGCGGTGCGGTTCTGGTAGTCGGACAGATCCCACTTGACCACGCGCATGGTCTCCAAGCACTTACCCGTCTCTCGCATAACGGACATCCCTTCGATCAGCAGCTCCACATAGACCAATCGGATATCACAGCCGCCACCGATCTTGAACGACAGCCATGGGCCCAGGATTGTAAATGCCTGCGACGTCATTGTGCCCTGTGGATCGTCACCTTGGAACGAACCTGCAGGATCTGGTCCGGGGAGCTTGTAATCTGGTACTTTACACAGCACATCGCTTGCAAACGCACAGGAAGAGATCTCAGCAGTGACTTTCCCTGCACCCCTTCGATTCTCGTACGTGCCCACCCAGTAGCGGCCTTCGTTGTGCGATCGCTGACCAAAGCCAGGATTGAACGGTGGTTGGAACCGGTACATGTTCAGACGCATGTACGAGTTGTCTCCATACGTCGGCTGTGAGTCGAATGCCGTGCCAGTCGTGAGCCAACCCGTCAGGTCACCCGTCTCAAAATCCCACGTCGTAGTGGTCAACGCGCCAGATCCTTCAGCGCCAACGATCAACTGCTCGCCACTAAGCGCGACGCTGCTGCCAAACCGATCACCTAGATTACTATCTGGAGCCACGAGACGAGCTTGCTGCTGCCACGTTCCTATGGGCGTCACCTCTTTCACCAGCATTTGATTGGCTGGATCCGCCTTGAACGTGCTGCTGAAGGCGTCACAGTCAACGCACCCGTAGCCCTTCCACTGAACTGTCAGTACCGGAACCTGGAGAATGTCTCCGATGAAGGTCACACTCCACGTGAATCCTTTGTCGATGGTTCCTTTGCGTGTGACTTCGACCAGCTTGATTGCAGACAGTTCTTGCAGTGCTGCTTTCATACCGGCAGGCGTCGCACTGTACGATAGCAGACTCGTTGTGCCCGTGATACCTCGGTACGTCGTCGTGAGTTGGAACGTTCCAGCCGTGAGCGGATCATCAGTGCACAACTCAATGGTTTGCTCTTGGGCTTGGATGTGGAAGATGAATACAGCACCCTTGCCGAAGAAAGGCCGATCGAACGTACGAGAATGGTACTGGTCTGGCGAAAATGCCCCCGCGTCTGCGTGAGGAGCTCCAACAGCGATTGTTCTTCGAAACAAGGCGATTGAATAGCCGAAACGGTAGCTCTGCTCGACATTCTGTTCCAAGATCCGATAAACAACCCGATCGCTGCAGAAAAGCTGTGTGATGAACTCCCAGCCATTCATCGTGCGGTGGTAAACGAAGATCCGCTCGGCTTTTGCAGCTCCAACAACTGCAATATCGCCAGAGAGACCCACGCCACGTTCGCCAGCGAACGCATATGTGTGCGAGGTGACAACTCCCGAGGGATCAACTAGTTTGGTCGTAAACGCCCACACAGGATCAAAGACAGTACCTAGTCGGTCGAAGAGATACGCAGCGGCAACACCAGGAGCACCTACGATCGCACGAACAGTACCCAGCGTGCCATCAATGCAGACAGAAACTCCAAAACGCATGCCGTCCACACAATCAGAAGGCGTGAGCTTGGTTTCTAGCTCCCATAGCCCCAGTCGACGCACGTACACATACGCCGCACCGCATTGCACGACTGCACCACTGGGCAACGTTTGGCTCTCGAGTGGAGCGCCGACAATAGCGACATTTCGGTCGTGGAAGACGCTCACAGCAGCGCTGAACCGGCTTTGGGTTTGCTGCTTCGTGGTTGATTGAGCAGCGATGAGTGTCTCCAAATACGAACGAGTCCCGCTGCCACCATCGCCGTTGTCTTGGATTGTGAGAGTCGACCACAGGGAACCTCCGTAAGTCGGCCAGATCCCAGGAAGGGAGAGCCGTAGCTGTACCGTTTCATCAGGATATTCAACGACAAAGTCGCTTGTAGTGCACACCTTGAATGTTTGCAAGGTGTCGTCCACATCAAAGTACAACTCGACAGCAGACGTCATATAGTCAGATACTCCTGCATAGTCGAACTTGGCGTCGACCCACAGGCTGCGGCGCTCGTCGTCGCTGCCGTAGTATTGGTTTCGGCTATTTGCCGTACCAACGTGGTCTGCTACGAGCCATCTTCCTCGTGCGACAAGAGGAAACGGCTCTTGTCCAAACACAAACGGCGCAAAGAAGCTGTTCGCACTGAACGGAACGCCCTCGAGCTGTGACATCTTGCGGTATGGACCAATGTGTGGTGTGACAGTGACGTTGTTGGTGGACTCGAGATCAGAAAAAGCATCCCCGGTGTCGAGATTGACGAACAAGCGGGGGTTCTTCGTGACATCCATCGCGCAAAAACCAGTGTTGCGACTGCATCGTTGGACAGGAATGTCCACGTCGCTGCCTTCGAGCACTGAGTACGTGCTAGCCGTGAAGCCCAACGAGAAGATACCCAGGTCGTACACGAATCCGCCGCCAGAGTTCACGCCAGTCTCGTACGTATCCAGATTAGAAGCTCCGATGATCGCAGTGCGTTTATCTATCGCGATGCTGGAGCCAAACCAACTGAAGTACTGCTTTTCACGCGGAAAGAGACTCGCTTGCTCCGTCCATCGACCGTTGATGCCACGAGTGAAGACGTACGCGTTGCCTCGAAGCACTGGTGGCACTCGAACCAACCAGCGTGCCAGTGTTGTCGCCTTATTTATCGGAGAAACCTTGGTGCCAGCAGGTGCAGTAGTATTCTTGAGCACGAGTCCACGGCCATCAACTTCCAGCAATGGTACGTCACTTTTCGATCCCGCAAACGTGATGTACCACGTGTAGTCATTCGTGATCGCTTTGGGGCCTACTCGTGAGACAAGGAGCTTGCCCAGAAACGGAAAGTCACTCTCCAGGGTCACACGCATCGATGCAGCACTCAAATCATACGCGAGGGGGCGACTGGAGACCTTCACCAGCGACTGGCTTACTGTTTCGTTACCCTGGTATTGCTGCGTCTGGATACGGTTGAACTTGAGGAGGAACGTGCCTCCAGCTAAGGCTAATGGTGTTGACACACTGATTGTGACGGACTGAACGGGTTTTCGGATAGTTCGTGGGCCAGTGTACTCGACGTGGGCACCAACGAGCACTGTATCCTTGGAGACTGCGACTGTCCTACCAAACCGGTCACCCCTGCGGGTATCCGAGCCAATGATCATCTGCTGGAACGTGAACATCGGATCGACGGGACTGCGTCGCGTGAACACGAAGGCTGCCCCGCTGTCTGCGCCGTCCTTGAAAGCATTCCGACTTGCCCCGACGACGAGAGTATATGTTGTCGCCATGTCAATATCTACAGAGCAGCCAAAACGATCCCCGATCTTTAGATCCGGTGTCATTTGCAGCATGAACTGGCGATTCTGGAAGCGGCCGTTGTACAAGTCGAATACAAACACGGCACCGCTGGCAGAGCTGTAACCTGGAGCACCGACCACGACCGTCACTGTACCCGCCGGATTTGCTGCGATAGCTAGAGCTTCTCCGAAGCGATCGCCACTAACACGATCGAATGGAGCAGTCGTGAGAACTTGGAAGAGAGACCACGTGCCTGCCATCGCATTAAACTGGTACACGAACACGCGTCCTTCGTCGACATACGATCCCGGCGCACCAACAGCGAGAAACGTGTCATGCAGTGCAACAGATTTTCCGTACTCGCGGATATCAAAGAGTTGGTCCGGTGGAGGCGAGAGCTTCAGTTGTTGGCTCCATGTTTGTGTTGTGGGGTCTCGCGTGAATAGATACGACGCACCAACTTGCAGTCCCTTGGCGTTCACACCATCACTGCGGAACGTTCCCGCTTTGTACTCGCGGAACTCGACCTTGCCGGGTGTGAGGCCATTGTTTTTCGTCAGGAATTTGCCATCGGCCACCAAGTCGAGAATGTTTCCTGAGGTGTCGCCGTGGTCCCCGTTCCGGATTGCAATTGAGATTTCGTTCAAGTTGCCCGCACTGCATACGGAAGTAAAGACCGTGGAGATGTCGACATCGATGAACTGCACACTCATAACTGCGACAATCGCTGCTCGCAGTGCCTGCTTGTCGGCGTTGAACGGAACTGGGTCGGACTTGCGACCTCGATACACGACGCGGAAATAACCCGCGTCAGCGTCGCACAGTAGGTTTTGGACTTCGTAGTCACCGAAGATCGCTGCAGATGGAGCTCCGACTAATAGGGTATTACCTTTCAAGCTCACGCTTGAACCAAAACGATCACCAGCTCGAGTATCGAGGCCAGCAAGCTTGCTACCCTGCTGTTTCCAGTCATTTTCAGCTCGAACAAACACAGCAGCTTGGCCAGCATCGTCTCCTGGAAGCCCCCAGTGGGTTTGACCATCTAGCAGCGGAGGTAATTCGTAGCCGCCGACTTTGATCTCGATCCGAGCGTTCGTTCCTCGAAGAATAGGCACATTCACCTTGCCGTTTGCTGTCACGGCCGTCACAGGAACGAGCGCTGGAAGGTTGCCTGATGTGTCTGCCACTGGTCCATAGTCATTTCTCGTGTTCACTTGCAGAAACGTGACCGTCCATGAGTACCCTCCGTAGTCATTCATCGCGGACGAGCGCACGACAGTGACTTCTTTGATGGACACCAGTTTCTGCAATGCATTCTTGACCACAAGATCACTTGCTGTAACTGGGATGTCTTCTGTCTCATCTGCAGGGAATATATCATTGCGAAAACGTAGGCGAAAGAAGCCACCCAGTCGTCCGAGACCCTGACGATCTGTGTACACCGAACACTTGGCTTGAAATCCTTGGAGGCCCACGCTTTGTGGGATCAACTCGACGACATCGTAGAGTAGATCACTTGCTGTGAACGTTACGCTCCACGCATATCCGCCAAGTCTCGTTGGCTGGGACCGCATCACACGACGGACAGGCAGGTTCAAGTCCTGCGTCAAGATCGTGATCAGCTCGTTCTCTTCGACGTTGTATTTGATATTGCGCGTGATCAAATTGTTTGCCTTGAGCGAATAGAATCCACCAATCGAGGTTGATTCAATGAGAATGCGAGCTTGCTCGGCACCTCGCCCGTCTCCAACCTTTGCGTCTTTGCCAGTCAGCACATTGATGGTCGTGAGGGCTGGTAGGGGTCCCTGAACATAGAGAAACGTGATGGTCCAGATGTAGCCGTTCGAACATCCACAGAACGTATTCTCAGCTCTTGAGACCCGGATCGTCTCCCGACCAAAGCCCAAGTCCAGCTCCAACGCCACACGTATTTGAGTCTCGTCGAAGTTGTAGTACAATCGCCGCGTGGGCCCAATACTTCCGACCTTAACGTGGAACCAGCCACCCAAGGTCCCACCAGGCGCTGCGCTGGTCGTAATTTCCTGGACGGCAGGCCGCTGCACAGCCGAGGTCTGGATGATCTGGATCTCATCCACATACTCCGGAGAGTCACCGATAGCGTTGATGATCTGGACGGCAGAGATGGGCTGCCTTGCTGACGGAGCTCCCATGACGAGTGTGTCCTCGTCCACATCGACGCTGCTTCCTAGCGCATCTCCACTCGCAAATGGAGTTGACCGCAGGCCGAATGTAGCTGAGTAGAGCACGTCGAAACGACTAGACGCAACTAATGTTGCTCCATCCGCCATCGTGGTAGAGTAAAGAATCTCGTACTCGAATCCCAAGCGGTTTACAAGCAAATCGGTGTATGCGATTTTGCCGAAGATAATGGGCTTGACAGTCTCACCCAGTAGACTGCCTCCCGGAGGATTTAGGTGCGTCTGCACAGCTTGAACTGGGGGCACCTTCACCAAATCGGCGGTACAGGTCAGGATCTTCGCTCCGTTCAATACGATTGAGTAGGCGTCAGCGTAGTCCAGATCTTTTGACGTGTCACCGGTCTTTACAGTGTACTCGAAGCGCAATCCAAAGCCAGGAGAACCGCTGGTGTAAGTTCCGTAGCGAGTGATTCGTGTCAACGCGTCGACGGGGCTCGGCTGGAACTTTAGCAGAGGCACATTGCCTGTCGTGGATGCTGGTATGACAGCCACACAAGCGTCAAACACGACCTCCATCACGATCTTATCGTTGTATCCGTACACGCCGTCGATGTTTATGAACCGGACTTGTGTAATTTTCGGCTTCCGGCCATTAACCATTAGGTTTTTGTTTTGGCTGAGCGAGTTCTGCGTGGCTGGATACGGCAAATCCAAGTTGGCCAGTGTCGTTGGGATAGTTGACGCGTGTAGAATGGAGTCCGTTAGTGCACTTGCATCAAGCGAATGGTGGTCAACGTACTCGAGATCGACAGTATAATCTCCCTCCTCGACGACATATTGGAGTTCGAGTCTAGTCGTCCCACTTCCCCGTACGTACACAGCTTTGCGGGAGAAAGCACCGAGATCTAGCCATAGAAACGGTTTTCCCGTCACCACAACGTGCTGGGAGAACGACACCGCGATGTCAATCACGTCGCCTGCACGGTACGATCCGTCAGGAGTCATCGATGTCACGCTGAGGACTGCAGGAACTTTCCTCGTGTCAACGTTTAGAACGCCAAGGCCAAGCTTCAATCCCAGCGGCTTGGGCGATGGTAACGTTAGGATTGCATCCGTCTTCGGCGTCGTAGAAAACCGTTTGATCGCGCACTGGCCATTGTTCAGGGTTAGCGAATTTTCATCGACGTAGGTCAAGTCGTCTTGGACATCACCTTCCTGAACTGTGTACTTGAAATGCAAACGTTTCTTGTCATTCTGGTAGAATCCGATGCACAGCACGAGCTGGCCACTCGGATTCGTATTCAAGATCAACAACGGTGCCTTCTCTGGGTATGCACTGGTCGGTGGATCAATGAACACATCCGCATCCATTTCGACAATGATATCAATCACATCGCCGACAACAAAGGAGCCTCCATTGATAGTCGCTCTTGGTGTGATGGCGTACACGTCGACCACTCGAGGCGGCGTCGTATCAATTACGATGGGTGCGGGGGTAGCTGTGACACTCGTGAGCGACAGATCTGCATGCTCGCCATTGTAGTTCAAGATTGAGCAGTCTGGTGCCTTGCATATCAGCAGTAAGCCGTCCATCAGGTTTGCCGATGACTCGTCATCGAGTACGATATGCATGAACACGAGCGTGGGTGTGCCGGAGCCTGAGATGTAGGGCACCGTCACACCCGAGTTGAGGGTGAGCCCTGGCTGGTCCGTCACGATGACTTCGTCCGAGAACGTCACGGAGAATGAAATCACTTGGTTGGAGCCGTACTTGCCTGCAGCGACGTCCGCAGTCACACTCATGATTTTGGTCACGAAGCCCAATTTTCGATCTACGATAACTGCGGGATTCGCGAGTAGATTTGTCGGTGGCGGTAGAGTCAAGTCCGCGTCCATCGTAGGGTTAGCGGACGCCTTCTTGATGGTGCCACCATTCAAAGCGAGGGATGAAGTGTCTCGGTAGTCAAGGCCAACAGAGCGATCGCCAAGCTGCACGATGTACTTGAAAATCAGGGCAGAAGAACCACTCCCTGAGTCGTAGATAGCCCGTCGATCATTGTCACCAGCAGCCATAGCGAGCGACGGTTTTCCCCCTGTCACGTCGACAGTCACGCGGGTCGTAAAACTGATGGATATTGTCACGACATCGAACCGTTGCACAGTCGTTCCTGGTGCTGGGTTGGCAATCAACACCGTCTGTACTCTGGCTGGAAGTGCATCCAATTCGATCTTTGAGTTATCGCGAAGCGCCGTCATTGCAGCTGTGGCACCAGCGAGCGAAATGTCTGCTGTCGCTGCCCCGGTACCACTCTGCAACAACCGCGTGATCGTTCCGCCGTTTAAGTCGAGCGCGTTGTTGTCACGATAGTTCAGAAACGCGTTGCCCGTTGCCTTGTGCGAGTCGTAGGCTGAGACTGTGTACGCAAACACCAGCTTCTTCGTCCCGCTGCCTGCCTTGTACCCAGCAGGACGCTTGATGTTACCGGTCTCCATGTACAAACGCGGGAAGCCAGTCACACGCACAGGCTTCGTGAATGTGACAGCGATATCTATGGTATCACCCGGGGTATACACACCGTCCGCCGAGGCGGCGGCCACGCCGACACTGACATCAACCGTTGGGATCGCAGTGTCAATTCGAATCGAGTTCTTGGAGCCGAGATTAGCTGGTGCTGTTACCATGGTGGGTACAACATCAATTGTCGGTCTTGTTGAAAAGCGTTTGATGTACATTCCAGTCGCCAGGATGATGTTGGATGTCACATCGAGCACCGCGGCACCAGTGCTGTCTCCGCTCTCGACAACGTACCGAAATACCAAAGTGTCTGTGTTATTTCCACTCGCGAATACTGCATCCCGACGCAACGCTCCGTTACCAATCGCAGTTAGCTTCACAGGAAGCACTGGACTTCCGTAAACAGTGACAGGCGTAGAGTACAGTACACGTAGCAAGATTTCCTCACCAGTACCATATTCGCCATCGCCTGGTGCAGTGCATGACACGGATACGATACTTGGAGGCGTTGTGTCGATAGCAATATCACTTGTTCCAGCCAGTGAAGCAGCCGAGCCAGGCGTGGGCAACGTCAAGATCGGTGTGCGTCCATTGCGATCAAGAATCGTCCCGCCATTGAGAATTAATGCAGTCGTGGAGACGTAGTCCAGATCCACCGTCGCGTCTGTCACGACCACATAGTAATGAAATACCAACTTCGTGGACCAGACATTGACGTTTGTGCACTCTGCAGCACCGTTGACTCCACCAGTGTTGGACGACGCAAGCGTGAGTTTTGGAACCCCAGTCGCGAGCACTTCGTCGGAGAAAGTGACCTGAATAGAGAGAAGCATCCCGACACCGAATGGAGATACATAGCCTGGAGTAGGCAGCGCTCGCACTTCCAGTACTGTGATCTGTGGTGCCGCGGAGGTATCGATGACAACTGCAGAAACGACTGCAGCACTTGGAACCATAGTCGCGACGACGTTTCCCACAACGTTAGGCACAATGTTCCCTCCCGAGTCCAGAATCTCGAGCTGAGGCTGCAGCTCGTTTGGTTGGCCATCTAGAACGCCGTCAGAGAGGTTTTGCCGAAGAAAGAGGTTCACCGACTTTCCCACGACAATGTCGAACCGGTCTGATAGCTGCTCGATGGCTGTCTTCGTCCAGATCGCGCGTGTTGGATCTTTGGTGTATAGAGTGAATAGCAGCGTGTAGTCGCTTCCAGCTTTGTCGATGCGAAGACTCCGAAAAATCGCGACGCCTCGACGTACGTTTGCACGAAGTGATTCTGGTGGCCCGAGCGTGCCTCGCGATGGGTTGGACGCGATGGCGACTTTGATATAACTTGTGCTGTCTTCCTCAAGCGTGTTGCCACCAGCATCCTTCAACTTGAGTACGGGCTGGATGGAGAACGCTTTGCCTCCTGTTGCCTCGACGGGCTTGGTAAGGAGATCGAGTCGGTTGCAAACACCTGCAGCGACAGTGAAGGGATTTGTGTCGACGAAGGACCCTCCAGGGAGCACCAGGTCTGTGGAGTAGCGTAGGTAGTACGGCGAGCCCGCCACGTCAATGAAAAGCCCTCGAAACTTGGCGACGCCATCAACAATCTGCGTCGTCAATGCACTTAGCGGCAAGAGCTGTCCACCCGCTGGGTTCTTCAAGATCCGGAGCGTCGCACTGCCAGCGGTCAACGTGTGGACCGTGTTGCCACCTTTGTCGACGACCGCGACTGTCGGCTGAGGTCGAAACGGTGTACCACCATACGCCGTACTGATATCCGCAGTGATCGCTAGACGGTATGGCTCACCAATGGTGATGTCAAACAAACCGGTCTCGGTTCGCGCGCCGTGGTACACGGAGACGATCTTGATCGAGAAGCCGACGCCCGCGAGGTCGATGTACAGACCTGAGAACCGTGCGATACCGTTTACAAACGTCGCTACATTGGATGCAGGCATCACAGAGGCGAAACGCGACGGTGCAGCGCCGATCTGCGCTCGGACAGTGCCTTCACTGACACCCGTGAGGATGTTGCCGTCGTCATCTGTGAGCGCCACAACGGGTTGCAGCTGGAGCGGCTCACCAGCGATCGAAGTGATGGGCTGGACGAGCACGGTCAGCAGCTTGGCGCTCGTTGTGGAGAGCTGCATCATCAACAGCAGCAGTAGTGGCAGCATGCACAGTCGCAGCAGATCTCTATAGCGGCGACGAGCTCGTCGCGAGGGCCTTGTAGTTGGCAGATTTCGCTCGGAATCGCTACATCTCAGCCCCCGTGGAGCCATATTCGTCTACGATATACCCCGCGTGGTCATGCACGCACTGCGTGGCGGTGTAAGGCGCTGGCTTCCGTCCCGCCGAGCCGATCTTGGCGACGTCGCCGCCGCAATCTTCGATATTATTCCCATTCGTGTTTGGATACGCTTCCGTGGTGTGGTCCACTGCAACGGTGACCTTTCAAGATCCAGTTGGTGGTACAGTGTACCACTCTGCCTTTCCAACCAAATCTCAGCCGGTGGTAATGCATCCGAGTGCACCACCTCGCACACCCTGGCGATGGCTGTCTGTGCATGCGCTTTAGGCTTATGAAGGTGTATGGGATTAGTAGGTTCGTGTGGGGCACTGGGTAAGTGCAGTGGGTTGTCTTGGATGGGGGGTTTAAGAGAAGGGGATAGGTGGAAACGAGGGGAGCGAGAGCTCCCCCAGACCATCTCCCGAGCTTTTCACAACGTGGAGCGGTACCGCGAGTATGCGCTTAGTTGAAGAGCATCGAGACCGACTTCTTGCCGTGGATGTTGCGGATCGCCTGCGCGACGAGCGGAGCGATGTCGAGCTGAACGATCTTCTCGTTGCCCTTGCAGCTCTCGGGCAGAGGCGTCGTGTTCACAACCACGACTTCTTTCAGCGCCGAGTTCTTGATACGCTCGCTGGCAGCGCCGTTAAATAGACCGTGCGAGGCAAACGCGTACACGTTGCGCGCGCCGTGGTCAACGAGGTGCTGCGCAGCCTTGCAAAGCGTACCGGCCGTGTCGATCATGTCGTCGACGATGATACAGTCCGAGCCTTCGACATTGCCGACCAGGTCCATGCGGTCGATCTCGTTAGCCTTGATACGCTGCTTGATGATCATGGCCAGGCCAGTGTTCTGGAGGCCGTGCTTGCTCACGAGCCACTCACGGAACTTCTTGGCACGAGCGACACCACCAGCATCTGGCGACACAATCACTGGGTTCACGAGCTCGTGGTTGCCGAAGTACGACACGCCGACAAGACCGCCGTCCAGGTTGTCCACTGGCACACGAGGGCCGAAGAAACCCTGGATCTGGCCACAGTGCAAGTCGACAGCGATGACACGGTCGACGCCCATGGCTTCCAGCAGACGAGCGACATCCGCCGCCGAGATCGGCACACGTGCAGCCATCTTACGGTCCTGACGCGCGTAACCGTAGTACGGAATCACGGCAGTGATGCGACGAGCCGACGCACGGCGCATGGTGCTGACCATAAGCAGCAGCTCCATGAGGTTCTCGTTCACAGGCACGCACGTAGGCTGCACAATGTACACGTCCTTGCCACGCACGTTGTCGTGGACCATGACGTTCACCTCGCCATCCGCAAATCGCTCGACAGTGATCTTGCCAAGTGGCACGCCGACAAGATCCGCGACGTTGCTGGCGAGCGTCTTGTTGGCGTTGCCGCTGAAGATCTTGAGGCCGTTGATCTTCGGCTGCTTGATGACCGGCGACGGGCGCGGCAGCAAGTCCTCCTCGAGGAACGCAGGGCGGCTGTTGTGGTTGCCGAGCGCAAGGCCCGAGGCCAGGCAGCCCATCGCCGCGACCGTCGTGGTCAGCGGGCGGCTGCGTCCGATCAATTGGCGAAACATGGCGGACGGGCGGAGGTGTGTGGAGACCGAAGCGGAGGGGGCGAGTGCGCACCGGTGATCGAGTTCAGCTCTTGAGGCGAGTGCGGGACTGCCAAAGGATGCTACGGGCCGAGCCAAGTCTGCGGACGGGTGCGGCTCTCCTCACCACTGTTTGCTGTGACTGGTGGTGTACTCGTCAGCACGATAGTGACATCCCCGCGAGAGAGTGACCTCGTCGGTTTTCTGTGGGGAGCTCTCCACTTCAACAGCGCAAACCCAGTCGGAGCCAATCACATCATCACCTCTACTAAGTGCGAAATTCCGGTATCTTACGCTCGGTAGTATACGTGATAAACTGCCCGAGTTTGCGGAAACTTCGCTGTTTCTTGCTTTTTTGGAATCCACAATAAAAATACCGAAATCAAACGAAACGAGGAATGAATTGCGTCGGGGACAGAAAAAAATGAATTGACCCCGAGTTTCGTATTTAAGAGAAGACCCACAGTGGTTCGGTTTCCCGCCATCGCAACGGGGCGGATACAGTATCTGCCCGAGTGGGGAGCTCCAAGCGAAAGGCAACCCGCTGCAGGACGTCATGGACCCGCACGAGACGCCGCGTCCTGCCGCGCGCTACGGCGCCAGCAGCAGCATGTACGGCATCACCACAGAGGAAGAAAGGCGGCTTCTGGCTACGCCTGCGACGGCCGAGAGAAGCTCCTCGGGCTTCGCGTTCACGGGCACGCCGTCGGCGTTTGGCGGCGTGGATCCACTGACGCCCGAGTCGCGTGCGGAGCTGCTGAAGGCGGGCACCCCAGCGGCTCCTCCACCGCCCATCCAGACGCAGGGACGTACGGTGCTCAGCGATGCGGACGGCACGCCGCTGTCGCCGCACAAGGCGCTCATGCACACGCTCAACTCGCTCACGCAGTCCAAGATCTCGTACGACCCGAATGCCCCCAGCAGCACCATGCGAAGATCTACGATTGCTAGCAGCGTGACGTCGAGTCTTCCGAGTGGAAGCAGCCAGTTCCAGTACGGCTCGTCCACGGCGAGTAGTGCTGGTCCCATGGCCTCGAGCCTTGCGAGCCGCGCGTCACAACACAGATACGCGGGTGGGACGCCGACGGCTGGCGCGGCTGGGTCGTCCTCACTGGCTTCGTCAATGTATTCGGGTGTCACGATGGAGGGGCGCATGTCGGCGATCTCGGCTGAAGAGCTGGCTGACCGGTCGGGCTGTGGCGCGGAGATTTTTTACCACACGCCGATCCGCATTCGTCTGAACAACCACCAGAGCCTCCGCGTGATCAGCAGCACCAACCGCAAGAGCTCTCGAGCAGATAGCCAGAGCACGTCTACCACTCGGCGCCAGTCGTCTACAGTCTCCAACACGAGCGCACAGACGAACCCGTGGGAGCTGGACGTGTTTGGAATGGGTCTGGGCGAGGACTCCGCTCAGATCTTCACGCTGCAGAACGCAAACAACCGCGCAGATCGCGGCGAAGTCCATTTCACAGATACGGTGGTGCTTCAGTGTGTTGATGGTGACGGGTACCACCACTTTGTGTCGGTGGATCCAGTGAAGCAGGAGGTGCGGCTCAAGCGTGCCCCAGTCATCACAAACATGGAGAAGTTTCGCCTTGTGAACCCCAAGGTGCCAGCAGACAAACGAGATGACAACCGGCTCTTCTCTGAGTCACTCGGCACACTGGATGCGTCGTTGAAGAGTGCTGGATCTGATCCTTCGGTGGCAAGGCAAACTGCGACGCGCGTGCTATGGGAGCAGGAGCGTGCGGTCACAACGAGTGATAGAGTGATGTTTCGCGTGGCAAGCGGTGATCGGTATCTGACTATTCGTCGCGACAAGTACGATGCGGCCTACACGCTCGTGTTGGAAGCCGAGCAGGAACGGTCAGCTTCTGCAAACGACTCCCTGCTCCAACACTGGGAGGTCACGAAAGCCAATATCCCGTACGACCCAGCCTGGAACCGTGAACGCGAATACCTTACCGGACAGGCATTTTTGCAGCTCGATCGAAGGAACCAAACAGACTCGGGAGACCTCAACCTTCCGCCTCTGTCGTCGTTCCCGCCTTCGCTCCAAGAATCCATCATGGTGGACGATCTTCTCTTTACGCTCATCGGAGTCGAGGGGAGATACATCAAGCTCCAAGTCACAGAGACAGCTTCTTCTCTGTTATCGAGGCATCAAGCTTTCAAGTTCGTGTTACCCCAGTATGGCATGGACCCCTCTATCTCTACTCTCGTGGCGCGGTGCTTCCCACTTGGCGAATTCTATCTGAAGCTGTCGCTCTACGTGGAGCAGTACTCCCGTTATGAGTACGGACAAGTAAATCACGCGTTCTGTGCTGCACTGAAGGCGCTGCTGAAAGAGTACACGATCGTAATCGCACAGCTTGAGCACCAGATGAAGGCTTCCCAGAACGCGTTGACGCTGCAGCAAATGTGGTATTATCTGCAGCCGAGTGTCCGAACGATGGAGATGCTGAGTAAATTGTGTGACGCCTGCCGTGGAACGTCTGGTGGAGGTGCTTTGTTGTCTGAGATCCAGCGTATCAAGGCTTCTCTTGGTGGTGATGCCAAGGCGCGTCAAGTTTTCTCCTTCCTGATGGAGCGAGCCAGCGTGCCGTACTTGAAAATGGTCCAGAGCTGGATCTACCACGGTGAGTTGGTTGACCCGTACGATGAATTCATGGTCCGAGGCAACTCGTCACTGTCCCATGAAGATGTCGCGACGGATGAGTACTCCAAGTACTGGGATAACCGGTTCACCTTACGCCAGTCGCAAGTACCGAAGTTCCTCTCTCGGGTCGCGACCAAGCTGCTCGCAACGGGCAAGTACCTGAACATCTTCCGCACGTGCAACCGCCAAGCTGTGTGTCCATTCGCCGGTCCGATTGCGTTTGCTGATAGCGATTCTGCGTATGAGGAGCTGATTGATCGTGCGCATTCCTACGCGAGCCGCACCCTGCTTCAGTTTCTCGTCGTAGAGAACGACCTCGCCAACCGTCTTGCGTCACTGAAGCACTACTTCCTTATGGACCAGGGTGATCTCTTCACCGATTTCCTCGACGCCGCAGATGCAGAAATGAAAATGGATGCCAAGCGTGTTGGTGCTTCGCGTTTAGAATCACTGCTTCACATGTCGCTCCAGACTTCGACATGTGCTGGTGACCCGTACCGTGACGACTTGACCTGCACGCTTCTTGCAGTTGGCCTCCTTAGCAAGCTTGAAGACATCCATCAGCGCGCACTC
Source organism: Pythium utonaiense (assembly GCA_023334595.1). Classification (NCBI taxonomy): domain Eukaryota; phylum Oomycota; class Peronosporomycetes; order Pythiales; family Pythiaceae; genus Pythium; species Pythium utonaiense. Next base: position 20,430 of record JAADVE010000035.1, on the reverse strand, counting down.
AAGGGGGCGAATGACGCTGCGACAGCGTCGCGACACCCTTCAAGCCTCGCTGCCACCGTTGGTAAGTATTGCATGGTGATCCCTGTCGATGTGTTTGTTGTACTGAACCCTTCGTTTTTCGACTAGGTTATCGAGTGATTGAAGCCTTCGCGCTCGAGTTCACGGTGCCTTGGCCTGTTTCGCTCGTCATCTCTCGCTATGCGTTGTCCAAGTATCAGATGCTGTTCCGGCATCTATTTTACTGCAAGTACATTGAGAAGCGACTGGGCGATGCATGGCTCAACCATCAAGCCATCAAAGAGTTTGCGATCCGGGACGAGATGAGCAGCTCTTTCCAACTGCGTCAGCGTATGCTTCACTTCCAGCAGAACTTGCTGTACTACATGATGGTTGAAGTGATCTCCCCACGATGGCACGCGTTCCAGCGCCAGCTCGCAGATGTGCAAACCGTTGACGAAATCATGGAGCACCACGGCGCATTCCTAGACATGTGCCTGAAGGAGTGTCTGCTGTCAGATCCAGCGCTGCTTCGCATGATCTACACGCTCATGAACCACTGCATCTCCCTCGTTGACCAAGTGGAGCTGCTCACAAGTCCGTATGTGCTTGATGAAGAAACTATCAAGGCTGAGCGTGAGCGAAACCGTGATCGCCGTGCCGAAAAGCGAGCCCAAGAGGAAGCGGAGGCTGCGATGCTGCGCTTTAACAAGACTGCTGGCAAGAAGAAGCCGACAGTGTTGAAGCGCAGGGAGTCATCTTTTGCCGATGTACGCAAGCAGCGTATCAAGAACATCTCTGATGAGCTGCACCATTCCGTCACGGTGATCAACGAAGGCGAGACGAGCAACGGATTCCGACGGATCACGCTCGACATCCAGATGAAATTCGACTCCCACTTTGGCGACTTCATGAACCAGCTCATGCGTCGGTCTAACCTTCAGGTAAGTTGCTCTTTGCCAACAGTCAGCATTCTATCTGGTGCTAATTCCCTGACTGTGTGATCGATTCGATTGTAGCGCGACGCCCACTTGTCCAACTTGTGCACACGACTCGACTATAACGGCTACTACGCAGAGAGGGCAAGGTCCCAGCAAGGCCGACACCACCAGGCTCAGTAAAAGGTTCGAAGTCAACATGATTACCACGTTTCGTTTGCTGTTGGCAGTATTCCTATCGAGTAAGCCAACTTGCCATTCTCTCTACATTTCGTCGTCGCTCGCGCCTCCAGCGGCTCCGACAGTTGCGCCTCCCTGGGCGCTCGCGAGCTTCGCCAGCTTCTCGTCCAGCGCCTTCATCGCACGAGCCCTGTTTCATACACACGACAGAGTGAGACTCTGACGGACAACACGGATACAAGACAGCAAGAACCCACTTTCGTCGTTCAGCGATCGGGTCGTCCTGCGTGGCCTGTAGGGAAGTCAAGCACGCATAGGTCAGCATCCAGTACTGCGCTGAATCCAAGTATTCCTTCCAAACGTACAGTCACAATTGGCAGTGTCGGTGCTGCCTTGGTCGATCGGTTCTTGAAGTAGCCGCACAGCTTCACCACGCTGAAGCTGAAGTTGGCGAAGGGACCAACGAATGAACTGCATGACGATCACCCACGTCGTTAGTAAAGATTCAGCAAAGGGCTTCAGCATCAGGGGATCCGATGACGTACCCGCAAAAGTCTGGGAGTAAAACGACGAGGGCAAAGTCCTCGGAGACGTCACCAACGGTCTGGTCGAGGTTCTTGTTGAGGAAACGGAGGTAATACCAGCCCAGGTAGCCACCAAGGATCGAGAAGGGGCCTGCGCCGATGAGTGCGGCACGCAGAGCCACAGAGGTCGTCGCGATGCCAACGAACGTGCACAGCGAGAAGAACAGCGAGGCCGCGAGCGGGTAGAACTACGGTGGCAACCAAAGCGTGGGTGAGAGAAACGGTGGATCAACCGAGTTAGTAGTGATAAGCAAGTACGTACACGGAGCTTGAGTGCTGGAAAGATCGGGGCTGTGGCGTGGGGGTTTGGCTTCATGTACGCGACAAGAAGCGCTGTGATACCACCAGAGAAGCCGGAGAGACCGGTTTTCCTGTAGCACACCAAGCGCAAACAGTGAGTCACAATGGTTTGACAGAGAAAGAAGATGAGGCGCTGATGTGGATCCGTACAGATATACGGGGTTGCGGAAGATGATGTATAAGCTGAAGAGCTCCACGAAGATGACAAACGTGGCGATGAAGTTGACGAACACGAGCAGCTTCACGAGACTGATGGGGCCCAGGTCAGGCTCCACGCGCTTCGCCAGTCCAAACGCCACGGGAAGCACGACGATCAGCTACAAGGGAAGGTTACGAGACAGTCAGACAGAGGACGGGGGTGGAGGAGGAGGTTCGAGGGCACCAACGGACGTACCTGGAGGAGATGCGGGTGGTAGAAGCCCGCCGTAAGGTAGACCCACGGCCGGATATGCTCCAAAATGACACTGCAGACCATCCCCACACGTCAGCAGCAGCACAAGCAAGTCCACAGCGATGCGAGCACGTACTCCCCCACGGACATGGCGAGGATGCCGGCGGGCTCATCCTTGGGCGAGAAGAGCGCGCCGAGAATCCACAGCAGCACGAGAAGAAACACGAGGCCGATGGTCGCTGGGAGCTGCTCCGCAGCAGCAGATATACGCAACAAATGACCGTTAGAGTGGAGTGGGTAATGTGGGGCCACACAGGCGCGTATCATAGCGTCACGCGCACCCGCATTTTCGCTTCGTTTTGCGTGTCTTGAAGCCGCTGTAGCTGCCCAGTTTTCCAGCTTCCATCTCGCATGGCGTTAAGTACGCATCACCTACAATGATTAAGTTCGCATAACCCCACTTGCTGAGTTCGAGGTACACAATACGGTTACGGTAGTGTACCCCGGAGTCACTATGATGAGGTGTCACTATGATGCCCTCGATGGCCACTATTGCGCAACGTGGTGGGCGTGATGTCAACATGCCCCATTGAGTCACGGAGACACAAGAAAGTGCGGAGAAGCGACTGCCAAAGAAGCTTCACTCGTCCGTCGACGAACAGCAGCAACAGCGTCCCATTCCATTCGCACTGTGGGCATCTATCTACGAGTACTGAGCCATCCACCACCAGAACAAGCACCATGGTCGCCACGAAGGTGCTGCTCATCGACAACTACGACTCGTTCACGTACAACATCTACCAGGTACGCCATTGATTGCATGGCGATCTCTCTACTGTGGGCGTGGTGAGGGATGGCGACGCTGATTCCAATGGGTCGTGCGTGTGTGTGTGCGTTTGTGTCTTGCAGTACATGGCGCAGCTGGGCGCGCAGGTCGAAGTGATCCGCAATGACCAGGTGACCATCGAGGAGATCGCGGCCATGGACATCGACCGCATCATGATCTCGCCTGGCCCAGGCTACCCGAAGGACGCCGGCATCACGCTGGATGTGATCCGTTCGTTTGCCGGCAAGCTGCCGATTGCTGGTGTGTGTCTCGGCCACCAGGCGATCTTCGAGGTGTTCGGCGGCACTGTGGACCACGCCGGTGAGATCATGCACGGCAAGGCGTCGACAATGGTGAACGACGGCAAGGGCTTCTTCAAGGACATGCCGACCGAGTTCCAGGCGATTCGATACCACTCGCTGGTGGGCCTTCCAGAGACGCTCCCAGAAGAGCTGGAGGTCACCGCGACGCTCAAGGGCAGCAACATGATCATGGGCGTGCGCCACAAGAAGTACAAGATCGAGGGCGTGCAGTTCCACCCTGAGAGTATCCTCACGGAGAGCGGCATGACCATGATCAAGAACTTTTTGGAGATGTAATAGAGCCAGGAACGTGCTGTTTGATGTTGCAAACCAGCCACGGCGCAAGATGTTCATAGTAGTTTATTACGACAGGAGATCACGTGGGGGTTGTGTGGTGGTGGGGTATGCTCAGTCCTCCGCGAAAGCGAACTCGAGATCGCCATCGGCGTCCTGGCCATTGCCAGGCATGATGGGAAGCTGCTCGACGACGTCGCCGTTGTCCGCTGTCCACGTGAGGAAGCGCTGGAACTGCTGCTGTGTCATGGTCGTGCGCGTTTGATGCAGAAGACTCTGTAGACAGCAAGGTTCGCACCGTCAGCACATGAAACACCTAGGGAACGAGAGGGAGAGAACATAGCGCACCTCGATGCCTGGAAAGTATAGCCAGTCGTGGGCTCGCAGCGTCGCAAAGCACTTGGCGATGGCATCCAGCTTGCGTTTCTCGTCGCGCGTGCGCTGTGCCATGCTTTGCAGGTGCCGACATTGTTCATCGGATAACCGCAACTGCGTGCGCAGTGTGTTGAACAGTTCCGAGTTCTCCGACGCCGCCGCGATAAGCACTTGGTTCTCTAGGTTTGCCTTGTGGATCTGTGTTCAAGCAGCAGAAACGCGTGAGTCGACAACGGATACAGGTCTTCCGATATCCGTGACACAGGACTCACAACGGCAGTATTTTGCGAATGTTGGCCGAGAATGCGACCCAGGAGCTCTGTCTTGGACTCCTTGGACATCATCGCGTGACGCAGGTGCTCGCCACCGCTGTACTCTGCATCGAACAAACCAAAACAGAGACATAAGCGATCCCAGTAGTGGACACTCATCGGCGAGTTCGTTCCCTCGTACCTAGTGCGCTCTTCAGATCCTGCGCCTGGCCTCCACCGAACGAATGGGCTCGCAACAGATTCAGCGAATTCTCGAGCTTGGAGACTTCGCCTTCATACGTTTCGACCATGCTCTTCTTCTTTTCTCGACGCACGCGAGCCGACGCGCGATTGCGTTCCAGACGTCGCTGGCGGCGATCATCCTCCTCCTGTAGCTTCTGGTAGATGGACAGCAAATCGGGTGTCTGCATGATCTGCTTGATCTGCTCCGAGCCCACGAGCGACGGATCCGTGCCACTCACACGGGCCAGTAGTGTTGCATCCAATGTCAAACCGCCCGTACTCGCAGCAAACTGTGCGGCAGAGATACCGGCGATCTCCGTCGGCGGAGGTGGCTTCTTCTCATCTCCCGAACTGCCATAGTTCGTATTGCTCGCAGCGTACGCCGCCTGCGCTGCTGCCATCGTGGACGCGCTCGTCGGCGCATCCTGGAACGTCATGCTACGCAGTCCCGTCGAAGGACTCGGCTGGCCATTACTATCGCGACTGCGACTCGATTTCGCGCTGGACGCCGACTGGCGGATCACGCCGGCCGGCTGCACAGGTGCCCCTGGGTTCGCCGCGAACATGAAATGCGGGGGCGTCTTCCACTGGCCCTGCGGTGCCTGGCGCTTTGCGGAGCTCGGAGCCGTTTCACCTCCCCCACCCGAGATGCTTGCAGTCGCAAACTGCGCCTGGATATCATCCGGCTTTGCAGAACCTCCTCCCATAGCCAAGTGGCCGAAGCTGAACGGCATCGCGGGCGGCTGCTGCTGCTGCTGCTGCGTCGACGGCATGTACGACGGCAGCGACGTCGGGAGATCCCCTTCGGCGTCACTCGAGCCGTTCGAATACGCGCCGAACGGAGGCTGCGCGCCGTAGCCTGCGTTCTGCATGGTCCAAGCTTCGAGGTATCTGATCTGAACGGAGCTGCTCGCTCGCAAGGGGTCTTTTCGCGCGGTCCTAGCCAATTAGAACACTGGCAACCCAGCGAGAGGTACGAGAGATGGCCGACGAGGGCGATATGTGGTGTCGTGGGCCGCGGGAAGCGCCGTACAGAGCGTGCGCGCGGCGTCAAGGTCTCGGTGCGCGGGGGTGATGCCGATCGGTTTCTCCAGCGTCACGCCTGATCGATATGCATCGGTTCGGTCGGTCGATACGCATGCGGGTACACAGCACGAGCTGACGGCAGCGCGGGGTGTACCGTAACCCTGGTTGTCCACACCAGAAAGGACTGTACCCCCCTGCCCCAAAGGGAAAGGGTTACGGTTTCTGTCGATGCGCACGCGTCACGAAGCAGGTTGGAATGACGTCGGCAGAAGTACATCGGTTTCGGTACCATACCGGTGGGCTACCGGTATTTTACCGGTTTGTGTTTTTGAGACGTTCGGTTTTGGCGGGAAAGGACAGAAGGACACCACGCGAAAATGGGCATCGATGGGCTTCTTCGACAGCTGAAGGACGCCGTCCAGGAGACGCATCTGAGGCGCTACAGCGGCCAGACTGTCGTAGTAGACGCGTTCTCATGGCTCCACAAAGCGTACGTCAGCAGACTGTCTAGTTGCTTTTGGACCTGCGGATCCATGCTGATATCGGAGACCGTGACGGTGGTGAAAATGTGAAATGCAGTTGCTACGGATGCGCGTTTGAACTGGCGACTGGCAAGGAGACCGATGCGTACGTGCGGTACATGCTGCGGAAAGTGGATCTCTTGCGAACCTGCGGGATTGCCGACGTGATTCTGGTCTTCGATGGTGATCGTCTGCCTCTGAAGGTGAGCTCCGTCAGTCTGTAAGACCCCTTTTTTGCATTGAACTGATCGGTTATCCCCGTCATCTACACATCACATAGTCGTCGACGCACGCCAAGCGTAGTGACCAGAAAAAAGAGAACCGCGCACTTGCCTTCCAGTCCATGGCAGACGCGAAGCGGCTCCAGGGCAACGCGCGTCAAGAAGAAGTGGCCAAGGCGTACGGCCATTTTCAGAAGGCAGTATCGATCACGCCAGAGGTCATCAACACAGTCATGCGAGCGTTGAAGGAGGCGAGGGTGCGGTTCGTCGTCGCACCGTACGAGGCCGATGCTCAGATGGTGTGGATGTGCAAAGCTGGCAAGGCCAGTGCCATCGTCACGGAAGACTCGGACATGCTCGTGTACTCCATGGCGGCGAACGCAGACTGCCACGTACTATTCAAGCTGGATGATGGAGGAATGGTACAAGCACTATCCAGGAAGATCCTCCATGAGAATACCAAGACAACAGACAACGCGTTCCTGAAGAAGATCCATCACCTCACGACGGGGGACAAGGAGACCACGCGTATGTTCGTCCAGTTCTGCGCACTCGCTGGATGCGACTTCTTGGAGTCGCTGCCCAATATGGGTGTTGTGGTAAGTCTCATAACAGAGGTCTGCTTCCACGGCTTGCTCTGACACGATTTATTAATGTGTAGACGGCGTTGAAACATGTTTTCAACTTTCGCGGTGCTCCGGGACCTGTGCGCGTGCAGCGGCTACTGAGCAAGCTGACTGCGTCTGGTACCAAGGTGCCACCGCAGTTTTACAAGCAGTTCCAGCACACGGAGAGCCTGTTCTACCACCACATCGTCTTCAACGCAGACACGCAAACCTGCGAGTTCCTCATCGATGACTCGCATGAAAATTGCCACGCGGATGTCTTCGCTCGAGTGAAAGAAGCCATGGGGATCACGACTGCAGACCCACTGTGTCTCCACTCGCTACCGAAACCAACGACGCCGAGCTTTTTAGGTGAGATTCCACCGCGAGAGATGATGATCGCAGTGTTCAATGGTGATACGTGCTCTCGTACCAAGCAAAGCCTCATCGAGGAGCCACCAAGCGTGCACCCAATGAGCAACAGCAACGACCCATCTCCGGTCGAACGTGACGACACCTACAATCTCACTGACGACATTGACTTCTTTGAAGATGAGCTGGCTTTAGTGGCGATGGAGACAGCTCCACCGCCACGGAAAGTGGCCACCCCCAAGCCTGTTGATCCAGTGTCCGAAGAACGACGACAGCTTCTCCGTGATCAGCAACGCGATGCCACGATGCGAAGTCTATTGAACTCTTACAGCACAGGCGTGGCAGGAAGAGTAGAGGCGAAGACAGTGGATGTGTCGATTGAGCTGCTCAACAAGGTCAGCAACGCGCCAACTTCTCAGTTTCCGACCAAACGGCCAGCAGAGACAGCTCCGCCAACAACAGTGTTCTCGATGAAAGATCTCGCTCAGCGTCACGCACGAGCGAACAACACCACAGCACCAGCTCCAGTGTTCAAGACTGTGGTGAAGCCGACCAAAGCTCCCGAGCCGGTGAAAAAGCGACGTTTATCAAATGGCTCTGCGACGTCGTCCTCATCAAAATCTTCACCTGCTGGTGGAAGCACGCTACTCCATTTCTTCCAGAAGAAGTAGCGTTGCTGTCTTCCAAGATCCGAAGATCCGATTTCACACCAGCTACGTCAGGCCAACAGTGACAAGGTCATCCCGGTCGGATGATACGACGCAACTCAGCTCCCAGAGGTTATCCCGGTCGACCTCAGCAACGTTCTCACACCCTAATAGCTGAACGAGATCGCGCCACAGAACTAGCGCTTGGTCTTCATCATCGTGCGATGCAGCATCAGGCAGCTCTGAGCCCGCTCGAGTGAGCAGAGACTTGTACACGTCGATCAAGTCGTCGAGGTAAAGACCAGGAGCAGAACCACCGGCGTGGATGTCTATAAATCGATCGACGCATTCCGAAACCTTTGCAAGCTCGACGTGTGTTAGTTGTTCATGCACACGAAACAGATCGAGGAGTTCGGCCTTGCTTACAACGCCGTCCATGTCTTGGTCGAGCAACTGGAATAGTAGACAGAAGTTGTCTTGTAGACTAGAAGGAGCCAGTGTTCGACCTTCGGAAGGAGCTTCATCTCTAGGAAGCGATCGAATCGTTGCGGCCACCGTGACGATGTACTCACCCGCAGTCGCAGTCCACGTGCACTGACCTGAGCTTATGGCGACCTCGTCGCCACCCAAACGTCTCAGCGATCCATTGTCGTCGACCCGATCCGCTAATATAGAAATGGCTTCGACATCCACGTCTTTGATGGTTTTGTACGGGGCTGCGGACGCTCGCACGGCAAGCACTTAAAGCGAAGAGCAACTGAGAGCAAACTGCATCGTGACTATCCGATGATGACTCAACAATTCGATCTTTCGGCGTCTCCACGAGTTTGTATGGTCGACCAATACCTCGTAGACAATGGGTTCAAGTAGATTGAACGCCATCTCCGTCAAGAAACACTCTCCTTCCGCCTTGTACACACGACCGTCAGAACCTGCTTTAGCGGATGCAGATTCGTACAGCATGCCTACCGGGTCGCGGATCGTCAAGATAGGCTGCGATGGCGGTGATTCAGACACACCCAGCAACCGAAAGCCACAGTGGTGCTCGTCAATAGCGCGGAAAGAGATCATCACCAGTCTCTGTGGGGTCTTCTGCCTGGGCTTCTTGCTCGTGTGTTGCTCCATTCGTCTCGCATTTTCAAGAACATTACCGTGCTGCCACGCGCCGTGTGGAAATATCTCGATGGTGGGTACTCCTGTGAGCTCCTCGACGATAGTTCGTGTCGACTTGAGCGCTACAGCCGCGTAGCTACCACACAACTTGGCGTGGGCCTTCTGTAGAATTACGGTGTAGAAATCGCCGGTGCGGGGCCACGAGCTCAGCAGACCACCATTGTCATCAGCTGAATCGACGACGGGAACAAGTAGATCTGTGACCACAGATTTTCTTTGCATCCCGTCCTCCCACAGACTGACTGAGACGACGCTGAGGGCGTCAACTTCCCGATACGTTTTGCACAGTCGCTTGCACTGTCGCTCACCAAACCACCGCTCACACCATGCTGATGCTTGGTCGGTCAGGCTGTCGATTGCGCAGATCCAGCTCTCCTGCGCCGCTAAACCTTCGTACATCCAGCATACGCGTGACGGACTCGTACGATCGCCTTGACTATCGTGGAATTTCCACGACGCGTCAATCACATCTCCAAGGTGCCGCCATGTCACGGAATCCATTGCATGCGACTTGCGCATCCACGCTGGCGGCTCGGCGTTGCCCCACAGCGCAGTGGGCGTGGGCGAGAAGACAGGGTCGACAAAGCGGACTTGCTTTTGGCGACTGAAGCGGTTGAGATCGCGACAGAAACGGTCGATCGCATCGGCTCCTTGCGGCAGAGCGAGTCCTTTGCCCACGCAAAACAGCTCTCGCTGGGTTGTGTGCAGTGCACTGAACGTCACGCGGCTCTGCGTGACGAGTTGGTTCAGATTTTTGGCGCTTACGTCGCGCCAATTTTCGTTGGTCTCCACTGGAAGAACCTCCACGACCGAGTAGGCCACGCGCACGAACGCTTGCGCAGCCGCGTCCCTCACCACACTCACAGCAACCCGCCGCTGCAGAGGGCCTATCACCACATCAAACACGAGCGTGGGATCCCGCTCGCACTCGCCATCTTCGTCGTCAGGGAGCACAAGTTGCACGTGCTGCGAAGCCGAGAAATCCACCCGCACCGTCACGCGCTGCATGCCGCGGTTGTGGAGCACATACTGAAGGGCTTGTACGCATCGCTTGGGCTCTGTTGGCGTCGGTCGACGTAGCGAGACCTCCTTCACGTCTGCATACACGTCGCTGGCGAGCTGTTGCTGCATGGCGTTCCTTCCATTTCCTGGGTGGCGTTGAAGTTCGTGACTGTGTTAAAACCGGATTGACCAACACTTTCTGCTAAAACCGCCGAAGAGTGATTGTGCGTTGAAGATAAACGGAAACCACCAGCGGCGAGTCACGACTCGTGACGAGCTGCTCCATTACGAGACACGACGCGTATTGGCATCCACGATGAGCTCGTTAATGCAGCTCAAAGCACAGAATGAGAGCCGTCTCGCGGTGAGTGGTGCCTGTGGGCTGCTCGAGAGGCGATGCAGCTTCTAATGAGCTGCTGGTTGGTGTGGTATTATGATGGGTGCAGGAGGAGAAGCGACTCATCGACCGCAAGCGCAACGTGCTGATCCTGGCGTTGCAGTATTGTGTGGAGAACGGCTATGTGCAAACAGCGGAGCGACTGCAACAGGAGGCCGGCGTAGCGATCTCCAAATTCGAGGTCGTTGAGAATATCGATTTACTGCGTATCGTGCAGGAATTTGAAGAGTACCATGAGATGAAGTTTGGGAAGAAGCCTAAGTTGGTGCGGCGTTTATCTCCGGATGAAGCGGATAAATCCAAATCAGCAAGCGAGAAGAAGGCAGCGGCAGCAGATAGAAGAAAGCAGCGTAACGAGTACTCATCTCCGCACATGCCTGTCGAAGCTCGCGTTGAGAATAATGCAGCGTTGAAGGCGGTGAGCACCGCTGTCACAACCGCTGCGACAACTTCTACAACTACGAGCAGCAAAACCAAGCCTCCAAAAGGATCCACACCACCGACAAGTACCCAGTCAGACAAACCTGAAGAAGAGTCTCTCGATTTGGGACTCGTGGGCCAGAAGCCAGCTCAAGCAAACGAGAAGAACTCGAATAACCAAAAGAAATCCTCTTCTCCAGAGGTTCCGGAGGAGTCTGTGGAGGATAGACTACTGAAGCCATTGCCAGCGTTCTTGTGTGACTCAGAATTTCGACCGCTTGCAGAGATGATCACCAGGGAGATATTCCAGAAGAATCCCAATGTTCGCTGGGACGACGTGATCGGTCTGAACGAAACGAAGCGGTTGCTGAAAGAAGCCGTGGTGATGCCACTCAAGTACCCGCAGCTATTCCAGGGCTTGCTGTCACCATGGTGTGGAATTTTACTCTACGGTCCTCCTGGAAACGGAAAGACGATGCTCGCAAAGGCGGTTGCAACCGAGTGCAAGACCACGTTTTTCAACATCTCGGCGTCTTCGATCGTGAGCAAATACCGAGGTGACTCTGAAAAGCTCATCCGTATTCTGTTTGAGCTGGCCCGGCATCACGCACCATCGACAATCTTCCTAGATGAAATAGACTCGATCATGGGCCAAAGAGATTCGGGTGGTGGTGGTCAAGAGCATGAAGCGAGCCGACGCATGAAGACAGAGCTGCTCATTCAAATGGACGGCTTGTCAAAGACCAACGACGTGGTATTCGTGTTGGCAGCCAGCAATCTACCATGGGAGCTTGATGCTGCTATGCTGCGTCGTCTGGAGAAGCGTGTGCTGGTTGACTTACCCTCCGCAGAGGCCCGACAATCCCTGTTCTCATCGCTTCTGGAGCCCTACGTTCCAACGACGTTTTCCTTTGACGCTGCTGTGGCAAGAACCGATGGCTATTCTGGCGCAGACATCAAGCTAGTATCCAAAGAGGCGTGTATGGCACCTGTGCGAAGGCTCATGCAACGGCTCGAGACTCTCGAACTCAACCAGAAGAGTGCAAACCAGCGAGATGATACAGGTACGAACAGAAGCACTCTCCAGCTTTGGCTAGAAAGAGTACGCTGACCTTTCGACTGTCGTATTGGACAGAAGAAAACTGGCGAGAACTCATGGGCCACGTCACTCCTGAAGATCTGCTGTCTTCACTCGACAAGACCAAGCCGTCCGCCCAGCAAATGCTCAAGAAGTACCAGCAGTGGCAGCAGAAGTTTGGCTCTTCCTAATAATGGGACCCACTCGACAACAAAGTGTAGCCATCATACGTCACTATACGTCACTATTCCATCCACTGAACCGGTTCAGTGAACCGTCGTCCACCCTACCCCTTCACCTATCCCTCATACCCCCGGCATTCATTGGTGGGAATTCTAACGGCACCTCGCTGTGTGGATCGAGTGGTCACCAGTCAAATCCGGTTAAGTACGAGCCTTATCAATTGGCTCGAAATGTCCGCCCGCCCCGAATAGAGCGCCCCCCTGTGCCGTGGGCTTTTTTGTTGGTGGGCTTGGCTTGGGCGCTTCCGCTATCTATCGGTCTCGCCCCATTGTCATTGACTGGTGGTTTTCTTCTGCACAAACTCATCGACATCTCTTGCAAACATGGTAAGAGCGTAATGGAGGCGGCGATTTGGACACTACCGAGAGGAATATCCGACGTAAAGAGTGGCGCTTCATACAATTCGATTGAAACCGGTCGTGGTCGTGGTCTTTGCGTCGAGATATTCCTCTTGGAAGCGTGTCAAACCAGCGCGCATGTGAATCGACGAGAAAACGATTGGTGAAGCAGTGCGACTGACGCGATTATTGGTTATGGTGATCACAGGATGCTCAGCGTGATTTCATGCTCGCCAAGGTGGTGAACGTCCTCGGCCGTACGGGTAACACCGGTAACGTGACGCAGGTGCGCGTGGAGTTCCTCCAGGACGACAAGCGCAAGATCATCCGTAACGTCAAGGGCCCAGTCCGTGAGGGCGACATCCTGTGCCTCCTCGAGTGGGAGCGTGAGGCTCGTCGTTTGAGATAGGCGGTTTATCACACACCCTCTTCCAGCAACGTAATGACGATGGTGGTGGTGGTGATGGCGCCTCCCGCGCAATTGTAACGTCGACGACAACCCAAGCAGAGACCCAGGGAGACACACCAAACAATATACAGGAATGGCTTCCAGCTTGCCCTGACGAAAACACAGTGTTTCGCGCTTGGCTCCTTGTCTTCTCTATCGCAAATCCTGACAGCGCAGTCGCGAACGAGACCACCAGCGCACCTTCGAATGGCGCCACCTACACAGCACACAGCACCTCCAGCTACGGTGGATTCCTTCCCATCGAGTCAGTCGACGTCACCGCGTACGCGACCTCACATGACAGCATTGAACAGGTCCAGAGCGGTCTCCCGGTGTCGACAATTTGAGACGAGATGGAGGAGATGAAAGCCTTCATGTCGGCATGTGAATATGGGCGTCCGCGTAGAGTGCCGAAGACGGCCTTCGTGTGTCCTATTGACTGATAATCGTCCTTCTATAACTTCCTAGTTCAGCGCACGGCAAGAGCTAACCGCACTCCCAGACGTTGATCTGCTTGTCGATGCTGCCTGTGATCATGAGAGGCAGGCTGGCGTGGACATCGAGACTGGTGAGGAAGTGGCTGTGGGCGTCGTCGACTGTTCGTACACATCGTCCAGTCTGTTCACAGCACAGAGAGCAACATTAGACGGCGCTCACGAGCTACAACCCAAGTTGTGGAAGACGTACCTCGATATCAAAAACACGAAGAGTCTTGTCTTCAGCCACGCTCACAGCGTACCGTCCGCATGGATGGAATCGCACACAGCGTACCCAATTCTCGTGACTCGCGAAGTTCATTAGCATTGTGCCCGTGAAGGCCTCCCACAAGCGCACCGTCCGATCACGTGAGCCAGACAGAATGAACTTGACTTTCTTCGTGGTCGAGTTGTTTGATGCTGCCAGTGCCGGGGAGTTTGGATCGGTGGAGCCGTTTGCCGACGCCACGTCCTCAGCATTCGTGAGCTTCTGGGCGTGGAACTTCTCGATCGACTGCTCCTGTGCACCAGACTTCGCAAACACGACGCTTTCGACGACATGGTCGTGTTCTCGCAGCGACTGAAGGACGCGTAGATGCTGCAGGTCCCAGAAGAGGATCGAACGGTCGTTGCCACACGATGCGAGGTAAAGGCCGTCATCGCTCACCGCAATGTCTCGCACCCAGTCGGCGTGGCCATTGCTCATCGTATGCAGACAGTAGCCGGTGGAAATCTCCCACACTTTGATCGTGTGGTCTCGTGAACAGGAATAGAGGCGATCGCTTTCTTCTGACGGAGCAAACGCGAGCCCACAGACATTGTGGTCATGGCCACGCAACGTCTTCAAGCACTCGTAGTCGCCGTCACTTGAGAAGTCCCAGACCTTGACGGTCAAATCAGCAGAAGCAGACGCCAGCAGCGTACCTTGCGCATTAAACGCTACGGCCTGCACGTGGTTGGTGTGGCCCTTGAGCGTGCGCTCGTACTCGCCCGTCTCGAAGTCCCAGACTTTGACCGTGGCATCCTCACTACCCGACACAAACACGCTGAACACTGGGTGGAACGCGACACACTACGCAGCAACAGCATCGTCAGCTCACATCGGAACCACCCCACTACATGTACAACACGTAGTATCAAACGTACTGTGATCGGATTCCGATGTCCCGACAACGAATACTTCACTGGCGCACGCGGTAAGAACTCAGCCTTGGAGCGGCCCCCGCCCACGACGTCTCGTCGGCTCACGACGCCACCCAGCTTCGAGCTCTCCTCCAACTGCTTCACCTTGCTCTCCAGCTCCATGATCTTCTTCTGTAATCGGATCACGGAAGTCCATTTCTTCTCCAGCAAACCGGCATGTTTCCCTATCGCACCACTTCCAGCGTCAGCGTTTCCCCTCGCCCAGCCATTTCAATCCAAACACACGACACCACGCCCACGCACCATCACTAGACGGAGTCACTCGCGCCTCCTTCTCAAACGCCGCCGCCGTCTCCGCGAAGCGGTCTCCCATGCCATTGAGATAATCCAACACAGACTGGTGCCTGGACAAGCGAAAAAGTGAGCTTTCCCGAGGCCATTTCGAGCGTACAAACCACCATTTGCACCGCAACACGCACAGGTCCTGCCGCTGCTTGTCTGTGAGCACCATACTGCGCTAGTGGTGGCGCTTGTCGTCGCCGCCGAGTGCTTCTTCGTCGCGGAGTTGCCGCCGTCGATGCCGTCACCCCACGCCACGTTGTCTGCCTGGGTGAGTGGGAAGTCAGAGTGATGATCAGCATGCGCGAAGGTCAGCGCGAGATCAGCGAAGTGTACCGGAGAAAGGGTACATATGGAGATCTATTTCACGACGGGTTCTAATTTTAGATGCCAAAGATACACCTGGTTCTGATACGAGGGAGGTTCTCCCACCCTCGTTTGAATGACATCCGCCACGTCTGTGACATGCGCCTTCTCTGTCAGTCACAACACAGGATGCCTGGAAAACGACTGTCTCGCAAAGGCGCTCGGGCGGATCGGCATGACTCGCTCGTTGGACCGGAGTGTATTCGCTGAAGCCTCACCTGGAGCTCGGGTGTGAATCCGATTGTATCTCCTGGACATTTTGTGTGAGTGTGGCTGCTCTCACGAAGGATGCCCATCATGGCCGCCTCTACAGAATCAGTGGTTGGGTTGATCGACAAGATCACTGGATTGTTTTCATTTGCCAGTGTGTCGGAGCGCCCACGGCATACAGAACCAAAGCGAGGATCGAGTACAGTGTACTAATGTATTGCGGTGGAACCAACTCCTACAACGCGATCCGCACTGGAACAAACCTTGAGCCTGAAGAAGCGCGGCATTGTCGTATCTTCGGGAACAGCTACCAATCAGGATGATTATCATCTGGCTCGCTCTGACTGGATATACAGTGACGACAAACATGTGCTATCTTGAAGTTTGTATAGATGTCCTCACCTCAACTCGGCGCTGGATCTCTTTCAGTGGCGGAACCGAAACGCGGGTGAAAAATGGCAGTGCGGAACAACATCAGTGCAGATGGTTCCACCGCACCCATCGCCATGTCCTTGCTGAAGGGTCAACATCGATCTCCAGCTTGGATTCTGAATAGACCGGGCGGGCCAGTCAGACACTGCGAGTGGATGGACGGACTGCCACGCATCACGGTCTCACAAGTAGACTCGCATTGAGACTCGTACGCCCTTGGCAAGGCGACTCCGTTCCCCACCACCCCACTGCAGCACTAAGCGGCTCATGCTGGTCCACGCGAGACGTGGTCTGGCCGTCGCTGCGGCGCTGCTGGCCCTGAGCGGCTACTCTGCCTCCGTGGACGCCGTCACCGTCACGTTCAAGAACGCTTGCTCGTACAAAATCGACTTGTACTCGAGGCTGGGCGGTGCCAAGACGGCCGACCTGAGCACTTCCATCGCCCCAGGTGCATCGGACTCGAAACAGTTTGGAAAGGACTACGAAGGCCACTTCCGCCACGGCCAGGACGATGCCGCGACCTGTACGTTGGATCTGCTGACTGGACTTCTTCGTTGGATGTGTGGCGTTGGTGATCTCATATTGCTGTTATGATGATTGCACTGTTCAGTGATCGAGTTTTCGACCAAGGGAAGCATGGCTATTGTGTGGTATGACATCAGCATCATTCCTCCACGCCTGAACAAAGGCTCGGAGCTGTGCAAGAGCTTGGACGACTGCAAGGCCAACTCGCAGTCCAAGAAAGGATTCAATGTGCCAGTGCAGATGACCCCGCTTGCTAACACGAATGGAAACCAGTGCCGAGAAGTGACGTGCCTCGCTGATGGCTGCCCAGACGCGTACCTCTTCCCGCAGGACGATACCAAGACTCACGCGTGCAACCTCGAGACCGACTTCGTCGTGACTTTCTGTCCGAGCGGTTCGGCTGCTGGAAGCGTCACGACAGCCCCAGCGACGAGTGCGCCAACTACTGGTGCCCCACAAACTACAGCCCCGACGACCCCGGCGCCAATCAACTTCAAACCGGCGACGCCAGGACCAACTACGTCGACCCCCTCGACCCCAGCGCCGATCACTCCGAAGCCCGTCACCCCAGGGCCAATCACGCCAAAGCCCTTGACGCCAGGACCAGCAACGTCGAACCCAATGACCCCAGCGCCGACCACGGCCAGCCCGATGACTCCAGCGCCGACAACAGCCAAGCCGACGACCGTATCCCCCGTGACATCCACGCCAACGACGCCCGCTCCAGTTAGTCTCACGCCAGGGCCTACGCCAGTGATGACTCCAGCCCCAGTGCCATCCGTGACCCCGACTCCTTCGCTTGCCCAAACTTCAGCTCCAACTCAGGCTCCAAAGACAGAAGCGCCAGCAAACGGAAAGATCCGCGTGCCTGACGTGGACACAATCGTCGTGTTGACACCACCACCAGTTCAACAACAAAACACGACACCAACGTCCGCGCCAGCCAAAGCCCCTGCTGCTAGTCCACCAGCGTCACCACCGAAGACCGCGTCTGCTGGGGTACCGACGCCCGCACCAACGTCAGTGAATTCCAAGAAGAAGATCAAGTTTTGTGAATGATGAGACCTCGTTGAACGCCAATGGTAGCGTACCCCTCGATGTCTCGAGTCTAGTTTTGTTGTCTCCCGTGCGTGTAAAACCATCAAACACCCTACTACTACTACTACTACTACTACGCAGTACGTAGTCCTCGACAGCGATCTTCGTACCTGTTCCTTTGACCAACCACTTGGATCAATCCAAAATATTCTGCCGTAGAGGGCGGCAAGCTATGGAAATGATGAAGACCACTAGCTACGGAACACGTTGATTATGGTTCTCGATCAACAGTTCCAGACGTCAACTTGGGATTCCTGTTCCGACGCAGGACAGACGCCTGGATAACTTCGTAGTACTAGTTGGCCCGAGCGAAAACTACGGTGGTGGTAGATATCCAACACTTGTGCGAACTTCCACACGACCTTCTCGCCTTCCAACGATTTCCTCATGCAAACACATCCACAACGCCACAAACACACCCACAATCCGACCACGGTAAGCCTCCTTGTCGTCTCTTACAAGGCAGCCGTCGAGGTTCGCAAGGCGATCGAGTTCTTGTCCTCCATGGCGTCGAGCTGGGCCTTCTTGCGGCGGATCACAACGACCATGGCCACACCCGCGATGGTCGCGACAGCTCCGAGGATCAGGAAAACCGTCCCCACGGTGCTGGTTGAGCCAGTGCTACTTTGGGTGTTAGCTTCAACGGCTGGAGCCGAGGTGATCTCGATGACCACTGGAGCCTCACTCGGTGCTTCGGTCTCCACGATCGGCGGTGGGGTCTCTGGTACGACTTCCCCGTCTCCACCGCTTCCACTACTGCTGCTGCCTGTCAAGAAGCCAGCCTCGTTCTCTGCGTCATAAGAACGCGCCTCGGTGACGTTCGTTGGCAATGGTGTTGGCTCAGGTGGAGGGGCTAGCGTAGGGGCCGGGGTCGGGGCTGGAGTTGGGGCTGGTGTCGGCGCAGGTGGCGGTGTTGCTCCACCCGTGCCGCCGGGACAAAAGATCAGATCCAGCTCCGTGTTCTTTGGGCAGCAGTGAGTCTTGTCATTGTCCGTCGGGAACAGGTAGGCGTCTGGGCAGCCATCGCCCATACACGTAAGAGTACGGCAGTCTTTAGTGGGCTTGTCAATGTGGACAACAACTTGCATCGGCACATTGAAGCCCGTGCCGCTGGTAACGCGCTTGCACTCATGCAGGTTGGGACAGTAATCCGGACCCACGCCGTTTCCAGTCGGGATAATACTGATATCGAACCAAGTATCGTGGTCAACAGACCACTCGAACAACGTTGCTTGGGGGCTCTGGCTGTGGCGGAGCATACCGTTCTTGCCCTGAGTAAGCATACGCGTGGCGGTTGCACCAGGGGGCATGTTCTTGAGCTCCGTGTTGTCCCACAACTGAATTGGGTGGTTGCATAGGTTCTTGATGTTCAGCTTGGAGTCTGCAGAGGCGACGGCCGCCGTTGCGGCGAGCAGCACACAAGAGGTCACGAAGCACTTCATCGTGGTTGGTCTGTTGCAGTAAACTGTACGCCGTTGGCTCTTGCTGTGTACTTTCACGTGCGAGGAGCCGAGAAAGTTGAGAATTGGCCAGCATGGCAGAGCTGTCTACGGGAAGAGGAGTCGGCCCTGATACACTTCATCACACAGGGCGAAGAGACCACGGACCGCGTGAACGCATCCTCGTCGTGTCGTGAGGCCTTGCTGCAAGCTTGGCTGGCAAGCTGGCAAGCTGAACTAGCTGAGCAAGGTGCTTGCACTCTTGGCCTCAGTTGACCGCGCGAGTCCCGTGCCAGGACTCCCGGCATGAGGGACACTCGCTGCGTACCAGGTGAGAGAGTGGGAGGACATGTATGACAAGATACCAGCTGATCCGTGAGAAACGGAAGCCCAATCGGCCTAACTTAGGCCCTAAGCTGTGGAGTCCGATTGAAGCTCCGTCAGGCTCGGGTCAACGTGGCATCTTCAGAGTTGTCCGCTGTCCAGTCCAGTAGTGAGTCCCTACAACTGTGGACTCCAGTTTGTAGTGTCACCAGGTTGTGCTGCCAAATCACGCAATTGTGGGTTGTGGGTTGCAAAACACTTCGCATATTTGCCTCGATTACATTTGACGGTCTCGTGTTCGGGTACTTCGCGACGCTCTCGAAGATCTAGCCACTTGTGTGGGGCATTCTGCACGATGCGTACACAAGAGACCTACTGTACTCGTTCTAAATGGCTCGAGGCTCTCGCCAAGACCGCAGGTCCAGCAAACCGCGGGTCACATTTCAAGTGGATCACGAAGTACAGTATTGCGTCGCATCGTGCACGTGGAAAGCCCACCTTCTCTGATTTTTTATTGATGGTAGTTCGGGATGACCGTGAACTTCGAACAACGTCGACTTGCAAGTTGCAAGTTGCAAGTTGCAAGTTGCAAGTTGCACTGACTCTGTATCCGTTCAGACTCACATCTCATCTAAGTACCGGTGATATACCGATATCAATCCGTCATGGTCATGTTCATGTTGTATCAGTGGATAGCTTGCTGAAATGGAGCACCTTAGAGTCTGAGTACGCCTTACTACCCTCTACGCTTGGCCCTGGATCGGAAACATGGAGCGACCACTGGCCGTCTTCGACGCTGGCACTTCAGTCTGGATGACGTCCCAGTGCTCGACGATCTTACCGTTCTCGAACCGAAACACGTCCACCGCCACCGACACGTTCAATCCTGGTAGTCCGGAGTAGCGT
>JAADVE010000034.1:0-47460 GCA_023334595.1 Pythium utonaiense | reverse complement strand
TTTATTAGTCGTACCATCGGAAGATGTGGTGACCCGTGACGAAGGCGAACGTGAAGAAGAAGTGGTTGAAGAGCACGTGGAAGGGAACGCCGTAGACTCGGTCAGCGAGTAGCGGGTCAGTGTCGTGCCACGTCCACCAAAGGAACTTGGCGCCGAAGATCTCGAACGGCAGGATGAGTAGCACAACCAGACAGCCCATGGCGAAGGGCTGCAGGAAGTTGTCTATCCGCAGGCGAGAGGTCGCGACAAACGCCCTGATCGCATGAGTATACGTATAATCCGCATCGGAGAGTGAGTCGCCTGCTCCCGCAGATGACAGAGGAGGTAGGCATCGTACATGTAGTAGGAGTGCGCCTGGACGAGCACAGTGAAGAGCGGCAGTCGCGACGGGATCAGCATAATCTGGAGGGGCACATCAATACTTCGTTAGCCCATATAGATCGACGGATACAATCTTGAGGGCGGCGTATGCACCAATGACTGCGCGTGCCAGCGCTTGTCCGCGAAGAAGAGGAGCTCCATGACGACGAGCTGCACGGCGGCGGCCGCGAACAACGTGGCGTTGCGCTTGCCGGACGAGTGGATGTGCAGCATGAGCAGGAACGAAGCCAGCAAGCTCACAACCTCGATCGTCAGCAGAGACACATTTTCCTGCAGCAGCGCGAACACCGGCAGCGACACCACGCGCGACGGCACCATGGTCTCCGGAGCGGGTGATCCGTAATGCCTGCGCGTGTCGGGCTAATGCAAAGTCCTGTAATTACGAATATACACATATACTACGTAGTATAACCGGAGGCTGCTCCGAAATCTATCCCATATTCCCTATGTGAACCGATATAGATCTTACAATTACGAAAACAGCCATACCGCACTTGAAGCACTATTCGCTGAGCGGCTCCACTACCGCCAGCTCTCTTGAATCAAGAGTCTTGATGCGTGTGGCTCGTGCATCGTATCGTCCGTCTAGCTGGCCTTGACACTCGTAGAGTCCGAGCCTCCCTCCGCCTTGTACATTTGGTAGCCGCCGAACGCGAAGATGCCGACGAACATGACGCCGAACACCAGCCCGCCACTCGACACGCTGTGCTGCTTAGCTTGCAGATGCTGCTGCTTAGCGGCCACTGCGTCTTCAGGCACTCGCGCGCCATCGTCTTCAGCAGCTTGGTACGCTTCAGCAGCGAGCGCTGGCTCTGGTGCCCGGTTCCACATGTTGCCCAGCCAACCTTCGTTGGCCCGGGCAGCTGCGATCGCGCGGTTCTCGCTCAAGCGCTGCTCGCGTTCCAGGTCCTTCGGCACGTAGCACGTAGCACCTTCATACTCGTCGTCACAGACGCACTTGCCGTTCACGCAGTCGCCATTGCTGCTGCAGTGTTCACGGTAGACGCACGTGACCGTGCGGTCGAACACAGGCACGTCCTGCTTCTCAGCGTTGGCTGCTGACAGGCTCTTGATGTAGCGGTTGAAGGCATTGTCGTGTTCCGACATGGTGTTGTCGAGGAACTTGGAGTAGTCCTGGTCCAGCGATGGGTACACGAGCTTGAAGCCACCACGGCGCGAGTACTCGCTCATGGAGTCGTACAGACGGTGGGCTACGTAAGGCGCAAACCAGCCAGGGCATGACCAGCACGTTGTGTCCCATGTGCGGCTGTCGTCCGTGCACTTCTGAGCGCAGAACTTGGCGTCAGGCGACTTGAAGAACTTGTCGAACGAAGGCTTGGCCTGTGGGTGCACGCCCACGAGGTTGAACAAGTCGAAGAGCAGATTCTTCTTGATTGCCTCGTCCGTGCCAACTGTAGTCTGTCGTGGAGCCATCGATGGGTCCGAGAGCACGCGCGTGAGCCACGGCTTTCCACTGTCGTCCAGCTCAAAGTCGAAGCGCAGCAGCTGAAAGAAGCTCTTCTCCAGGTCTGTCTGCTCAGCATGCTCGTCTCCCGTGGCAGTGGACCGCTTGAGCTTGGCGACTTCCGATTGGAGGAAGCCACGGCTGCTGATGACGGACGTGACGATCGCCGCATCGATCTCTTTCTGCAGACGTGTCGTGTCCAGGCCCATCATCATCATGTAGCGCTTGAGCACCGCCCACGAATTGCTGCCGGCACGGTCAGCGGATGGGAACTCGTAGTACAGTCGCTGGAGATCGGGGAAGTCCCAGGGAGCGATGAAGTCCTCAAAGTTATAGGCAGGGCCTGGAGTCGAAGAGTCCAGCCGTGTTGGATACGGTTTCTTGGCGATCTTGATCTGTGGGTGGCTGTAGTAGTAGATACGCAGTGGATCGATGGAGGTGATCGCGACGTAGAAGCCCGCCTGGAACTTGTGCCCGTCGATGAGGTACGGCTCAATGTACTGCGTCACCTCGACGTCCTTTCCGCTGAATTTGGAGTTGATGGTGCTTTGCAGCTCGTCGTTATTGACAATGATCGACGACGGTTTAAGAGCGTCTTCGGTGCCGCTCGCGGGCAGCTCGCGCACGCGGAAGCGCTGGTAGATGTTCGCGTCGTCCTCTCGCTTCATCTCGTACTCGACGCGCTTGGCAGTCGCCGCAAACACCTTGGGCATCTCGGCCTCGTCGCGAGGCAGCACGAGATAGTTCGGCACGAAGTTGAAATTGAACTTCTCCTTGGTGAGCTGGTTCTTGACGATGTGCTGGTAGAACGCGTCGCCGTTGGTGAGCCGCAGCTGCGAGCCAGGCAAGTAGTTGATCTTTGCCGAGAACGTCGTGGGGAACGACAGCGTGTCGAGTGGCGGGGCGGCGGAGCCCGTGGCCCACACCAGATCGATCTGCTTGTGGTTGGGGACCAGCAGCGACCACAGCGTCCCGTCCTTGGCCTCCTCCGCGCCTGGCGGCACGTAGTGGGTGATGCCCAGCGCCGCGAGCTGCTGCGTGACGAGCGCGTACGCGGCTGGCGTGTCCACTCCGGGCAGTGAGTCGGGCAGCAGGAACGTCGCGACGGCGCGAGGCGGCTCCGCGGCAGAGGACACCGAGACGGCAGCTCCCAGCGCCAGCAGCGCGATGGAGCGGAGGGGAGACAGCATCGTGCTCGTGGAGTTTCGCAGGATGCAGTATCTACGCACACGCACACCCGGGATCCAGGCGAAGAGAGTTTCTGCCGCGACGGCTTCGAAGCGTCGTGAGCTGTTGGGGTGTGTTGTGCTTGGCCGCGTAACCCGCTTGGGCTGCACCCAAAGATGGGCGGCTCCCTCTCCTACACATGATTCAGAAGGCGGACTGGTCAGTTCGTGGCGGTTATGAACGCGTTCGTATCGAGTCGGTTATTTGCGGAAAATGCGACGCTGTGGACCATGACTGCAGCGCATGGCCGACGGATCGGATCGCAGTGCGCGCTGTTCATGGATACAGTCGAAGGGCATACAAGTGCGGCGAATGGCGACAAAAACATGGACACGGAGGGATCGGATTGCACGGATATTCGCTTACTGTTTTCGCTACGGCGGCGGGTGCGCTGCAGCAACGGGGGTCGGAGGTCGGACCACAGCATGCGGCTGTCCGCTGCTCTCTATCTATTCGCACATGCGGCGGCGGCGGCGCTGCTCTAGACCTTTGGGACCTTGATCGAGGCTTCGCGGAAGGCCTTGAATGGCGCCAGGCCTGGGAACTGCAGCTCCTTCATCATAAGCTTGAACGCGGCGTTTGGCGAGACACCGGTGGCAGCATCCGCCACGGCCACAGGCACCGACGTGGCGGCGCAGCACGCGCAGCTGGTGTGGAATCCCTGGCGCTGCTTGTGCTTTGGGCTGCGGTCGCAGATCACGTACACCTTTCGTCGGCGACGGACGATCTTGCAGCCATCGCAGATGCGCTTGACGGACGAGCGGACCTTCATGTTCGCTGGACTAGACGTTGATGCTGTGAGTTGCCAGCGAGCAGCTCCGGAACCAAGAGCCAACCACCACACGCGCCACCATTGAAAAACCTCGCGTAACCCTCCGGATAAAATCGAGGTTTATAACCCAATCAAACAAACGTTGGATTGACGCGCATAATCTGTGACATGTGACAGGTTGCCGATCAATGAGCGGCAAGCTGAGCCGGTCAGATTGGGAGTCAGGCCGTCGACGCGAGCGCTGCCTTTGCGATCACATAGGAGATGAAGAGGATGCCCGCGCTGCCTAATATCAGTCGGGTTGTATCCACACTCTCCATGAAGCTTGGGGGTCTTCGATAGAATACTTGGCGGCGCATCGCGTCCACTTCCAGAATCCGCTTCTTCGCCTTCGACGCTGTCGGTGCTAGAATCCGAGCAAACAGTACGAGGGCAACGCAGGAGTTGTTAGCTAATTGCATCGAGGCACATCAGTGATTCATCCACGTACCCTCGTCCATGTGTTCGCCGCTGTCTCCAGCAGTAGCGTCGCTGTGACCAACGATCAGCTCTTCAATCGCTTGAATCGCAGCTTCCGCATCGTCCAATCGACTCATAGCGTGCCCCACAGCGGATTGCTCCGCCTGCCTCAACACTGCAGTATCGCAAATGCGTTAGAAGAAGCGCAGACGTGTAGACTCCAGCGATTTATGTGGGCTCACTCATCCGCGCGCTGCTCCTATTCACTTTCCGAAGCTTCAAACAGGTCACCTCAAACTCGAACTGCTGCTTCTGGAAGAGACTCTCGAGCTTTTCCACTTGCGCAGTGCGCCTGCCGTGGCTGGTGGTGGCCGTTCTGAGGTTTTGCAGTCGTCTGGCGGCCTCTTTCACGCGTTTCTGACCTGTGTGGTTGAGTGCGTCGACTGCCCCGTAGCTCTCATCTGCCAGCGACCTCTCCAACGCGCTCGTGAGCTGGTGCAGCTCCTGGATCGCCATTGCTGCCGCCTGCACATCCCGCACGTACTCGTCCTCTTCGTCCGACATGGCGCCGCCCATGGTCGCGTCGACTGTGCGCTTTCCAAAATGAGTTGATGTGAAGGAAATCGCGTGGGTTCACGTTATTTTAGCGAATCAAATGGCTCCTCTGGTCTTTTGGTGGCTACAGCCCTGCCAGAATCACACCAGAATCACACAAATGCGGCTTGGGCGACTACGTACGAGATGAGCAAGAACGCCGCGCTTCCTACTACAACCAGCGTCGTTGCGTTCGTCCTCTCAAAGATGCCAGTCCGTCGTCGATAGAACACTTGGTGTCGCATCACGTCCACCTCCAACGCCCGCTTTTTCACTGTGGACGGTCTCCGTATTGGAGTTGACCCGCAAGGAGTTGCTGTGGGGCTACAGGAGCCACCATGAACAGAGGAAACGAAACCCTGGCCGTCTTCCTTGCTATCGATTTCGTTTCCACTCACGGCATGTTGCCCGGCAATGAGCTGGGCAAGCGCGTCAATGGCGGCTTCGGCATCGTCCATTCTACTTGAAAAGGCATCCACTGCATGCTGCTCTGAAACTACCACACCACCACTGCGTTAGAAAAAAAGATCCTGGTCAGCAGACCAATTGCGCTATTCACCACGCACCTAGATCGAAATCCTCCTGCTGCTTCTCGAACAGACTCGCCAGCTTCTCTACTTGCGCTGTCTGTTTCTCATGGCGGGTGGTCGTCCTGA
This sequence comes from Pythium utonaiense, assembly GCA_023334595.1. Lineage (NCBI taxonomy): Eukaryota > Oomycota > Peronosporomycetes > Pythiales > Pythiaceae > Pythium > Pythium utonaiense. The sequence goes on along the minus strand of JAADVE010000034.1, from coordinate 41,906 downwards.
GGCCGTGAATGCGTCTCTTGATCTCCCTCACGCGCTTCTGACCCTTCTGTCGCAGCGTGTCGATCTCACCACTACTCCCGCTTGCCATCGTGCTTTGCAACGTCTTCGTGTGCCGATGCAGCTCTTGGATCGCCATGGTTGCCGCCTGCACATCGCGCACGTACTGGTCTTCTTCGTCCGACACGTACCCGTTCATCCTGGAGCACTTTTGCGAAATGGCTAACAGGAAGGAAGTCGGCGTGCTGCTGCGGATGCCACCATTGGGTTCGCATGGGTTCGACGAGAACTCTTCAATTTTAGCAAATCACTTAACTCTATTGGGACATGGGCATGGATACCGTATTCGCCACGCTACAGCCCAAGCTTGCGCTGCGCCGTCATGGTGACCGTGCTGATCAGAATGCCCATGAAGAACAGCATGCCCATGGCCACGATGTACTCGAAGGCCGTGATCATGGCCCGCTCCGTCGCGCTCTGCTTGTCCGAGTACCAGCCTTCGCTTACCACCGTGCGGTGTCGCCAGATCTTCTCGGCCACGAACGACGTGAGTACGATGATCACCGCACGCGACAGCAGCGGCAGCTGCCGCTCTTCTCCCACATCTCCCTTCTCCTTGGAGCTCGTGCCATCCTTGCGCTTGCCCGCATCGCCGCCCTTCGCGCTCGCCGGCTTCTTGCTGCTCCGCGTCTTGGCCGCCATCGTGTCCAACTGGATCCCTTCAGTCTCAGGAGCTCCCATTACTTTCTGTAAATTACATATTTATAAACGCGAATGCCCACTATTCTCTTTCCTAACTTCAATAATTGACAAATATAGACATACAAGTTTAGTAAATTACGCCCGGTCGCCGCCCTTTTTTCAAACGTCTGAAACGCGGGAAGCTCCAGTAGCAGACAGACAGACAGGGAACATGGCGGTGTCGGCGTCTGGCGGTGTGCGGCGGCGTCTGGGACGCACGCTGCGGCGAACGCGCGGCGCGAACGGCAGCAGCACAGCGGCACCCCTGCAGGCCATCGAGGAGAACACGGTGATCGATCTATCGCAGCCCACCAGCTCCACGAGCAGCCACTTCGACAAGTCGCCGGCGCCCGTCAAGCCCAAGCGCAGCGAGCCGGTGGTGAAAGCAGAGGCCGCGGAGAAGGCGGAGAAGCGCGAGAAGAAGGAGCCGAAGGAGGAGCTGGTGGTCGAGAAGGCAGCGGGTAGCAAGCGCCGGCGGGAGCAGTCGCTCGCGCGCGCGGAGGAGAAGGAGAAGGAGGAGCCGCCGAGCAAGAGCAGTCGCAGCGCGCGCGGCGCGAAGGCCAGCAAGAGCCAGAAGACGAGCAAGGCGAGCGCGAGTTCCAGCGTCGCTAGTGCGGCGGCGGAGCTGGATAGGAAGACGCAGCGTGCGGCGCAGCTTCTGGAGGAGCTGGAGAAGCAGCGTTAGTACCTAATGGATTAGCTGGAGCTGACCTTGTGGAGAGCTCACTAACGGATGGTGGTGTTGGCTGAGTGCAGTGGAGAAGCGATGCGCGGAGCTGCTCGCAGAGGCTGAGCGCAAGTCGGAGGAGCTGCGCATGGAGCTGAAGGTGCAGCTCATGTTCCTGCCCGAGTCGGTGCGCGCGATGCCGTGGAAGACGTTCATCGAGGACTTCGGCGGCAGTCTGGAGAACGTGATCCAGAACGTCAAGGAGCAGGACTACATGACGTACTTGTCCAGCCAACAGGGGATGGCGTCACCCCACTCAGCGCTGAAGATTAGGCCGGCGCCTTCCACTGTGCGGTCCAAAGACCGTCGGAGTCATGGCAACACGCCTGGACAGACAGCACAGGGCTCGCTCGCGGGAACCCTTGGCCTCTCCACACCGAGTACCACGATTCGTGCGAGCATCTCCAACTATCAGACGCCGCTGTGCACACCGTCGACAAATATTCCATCGGTACGTTGCTGTAGAGAGAGCCTTTCGATTCCAAACTGCGCTAACTCGGGAATCCTCCAATTCTCTAGACCGTGATCCGCACAGCACGCAAGGGCGAGATGACGTACTCGATTCGAGGCTCCCCGATCGCACCAGGCAGCATTACAAAGGCGCCAGTTGGGTCATTAGTAGCGACGTTCCAGCAGGACGAAACTGAGCCGCTTGCGTGTATTACTCTGGACAACGAGACGGCTCTGGATCTGACCAATCCAGAGCTGTTGAACGACGAGACGCGAGCACAGGCACGAGCTAAGCTCGAGGCCCTGCAAGCCAAGGTGAACGCGCTGCTGAGGCAGTTCAAGTGAGTGTTGTTGCTAGTAATCCAGCGGTTCCACCGCTACCAGGTAGACCCAGACCGAGAGGATGCAGTTGGGGTACGCGTGCACGTAGACGGCGAGTCCGAACTCGACGTCGACATGCTCGTTCCAGTAAATGTGCTGCGCGCATCAAGCCCGCACCCCTCCGTAAGTGATCCCCTGGCTCTCCCTCTATATAATAAAATATACCCAACGAGCCACGCACCGTGTTCTGGACCATGGCGACGACCTTGGCGACGTCCGTGAAGCTCGTGTGGAGCGGCATTCCGTGCACGCGACGTGTCCGCAGCAGTTCCTGAATCGGATCGCCTTCCCTCGTGCTACCTCTAGCTCCGTGGCCGTTCGTTCCTCCGCTCTGCATCATTGCCGTCTCCAGTCGCTCCAGTTGGCCACGCAGCTTCATACTCAAGTCCATGTTGAAGGTCGTCGTGTGCTTGGAGCTGCGCCAGCGTCTGATCTCCAGCTTGATGGTCTCGCGGATCTCTAGCTCGACCTGCTGCACGTAGTCGGTGGGTGTCTCGTCGTACTGCAGCTCTTTGACCTGCACGGACGGCAGTGTGAACTGCTCTTTCTTGGCGGTGCCGTGGAAGAAGGGCCTCCACGCCTTAGCGTTGGTTTCTACGTCCCAATTCATCTCGCTTAGCTGCTTCCTAGGCTGGATATTGGCGTAGATGTTGTCACTCGACACCACGAGCGACACATCCAGCACGGGACAGCGGTCGTCTAGCACGCTATAGCCAACACCAGCGCTCGCTTGCCACAACACGCTACGCTGTGGGATCTTGTACGAGTCCTGTCGCAGCACGTACACAGTCTTGCCCTGTGGTACACCGTCCGCTAGCACGAGGAAGCTCCGGCGGTTGGGCTCCTGGCGGTCTAGCCAGTTGAGGAGATTGCACAGTAGCACGGCGTGCTCTTCCTCGTCGCCGGCGTTAAGCTCCAATAGCTCCTGCGACGTGGTCCACACGTCCAGCGCTCCTTCCGCAGTAGCTCCGCCCTGGCCTTCAAAGAGATTCCAGTCGTCAAGAAACGGCACGAGATGCACAAAACGCACAAGCTGCTGTACAGTCCAGGCCTTGCCCACAGGAGCATCCGCCGGTGGCGACTGAGGAGTCAAGTAGCGCGTGAGGAAGGTCTGGCCGTGGCTCAGGTTGCGTACGAACACGTGGAAGTCTCGGTGCTTGGTCGCTGCATTCAGGCTCTGCGTTGAGTCCGCCCACTGTTTGGCGTACGTAGCCAAAGCTGGGTCGTCTCCCAACGCGTGGACGTCTTGGAAGGTCGCGACAGGCTGGGGCAGCAGCGGATCGAGCGTCAGCATCACACTAAGGAACGTGGCCTCACGACTGCTCTGCAAGACGCCCTCGTCGTCTGCAGTAGCCGAAGCTGAAGTGGCTGCGGCGGAGACGGGAACTCCACTAATGGCTGGAACAGTGGCTGGCGCTTCGTCTCCCCCGTCCTCACCGCTGCCTGTGGCGTACTTAGCGTTGGTGTAGCCAGCATTCACGACGGGCATCTCGCAGCGAAGTGTGGCATCGAGCGTGCCGTGGTTGTGGTATAGCGTCGTGAAAGGGATCTCTAGAGTGCCGAGGAACCGGTTCTCCTGGTGGAACGACTGCAATCGCTGCTGCTGTTGATGCTGGGTCGGAATCTGGTCACCTTTTCTCTGGAGCAGTAGCGCGTCATCGTCTGCACGAGTTGCAGATGCTGTCACAAGCTGATCGAAGAGACTAAAGCGAATGACGTCGGGAGTCTTTTGCAGCGACTCGGGTGACCAGTCATCCAGTGGTGCGTGGAACGGCAGCGCCAGCGTCTCCATCCACACAGCACCCGTCGTGCGCACGTGAGTGCTCGTGGTATGGCGCCGTTTGCCTTGGAAGGAGATCTCCACAAACACGTGGCCGTAGTCCACCGCCTCTGGCTTGCTCTTCGCAGTCTCCTGCTTGGACTCTTCATCCTCATCATCCGTCACCGCCCCTCCTCCTCCTCGCTTGGCTGGAGGCTTCTTCTTTGCTACGTTGCCGACTGCTGGCCGCCCTGTCGCCCCTGGTTTGATCCGCAAGGGCACGTTGCTTGCACCTTTGATCTGCACGTACAGTGTGCAGTGGCGTGGCCAGTCTGCCTTCGTCTGCGGTGCCGCGCGCCTCTCCACACGTGGCCGCAGTCTTCGTCGACGTGCGAACAGTGAGCTGAGTCCCGACAGATCTAACGCCCCAGGCAACAGCGGCAGTGGCTGTTCCTGGATGATACTAGCCAGTGTCTTGGCACGGTCGCGGTGCTGATGAGATGATGCGGTGGCACTTCTCGCGTTGTGCACGCGCACCAAGTGAGACGCCCGCACGCGATCCACAAAGTCCTGGATCTTGAGCAGCCGCAGCTTCCGCTGACGGTCGAGGCTGACACGTACATCCCCTCCAGCCGCGAGGGCGTCGTCCAGTCGCTGTTGCTGGTCGAACGAGGGGATCTCAGGTCGGAGGAGGCTCAGGAACTTCGCATTGGTGGTGATCTCATGCTCCGTCATGGGAAGGGGCTCTTCGAACACGGCGTGGTCCCACTGCTTGGCCTGCGGATTGTCGTGGGAGGCGCTGACGATCATGCTAGTGCCGTGCTTAGCGACGTGCTCGCGGTCACGTAGCTGCAGTAGATAGTTGCGCTTGGTCAGTGCAGCAGCTCGTCCTCCAGTCGCTCTTGCCAGCGGCAGCAGTGCGTCGTAGGCTAACGCTGTGGTGCGAAACACGTCGCGCTGACGTAGCAGCGTTGATTGAGCAAGCGAGTGGTCCTTGAGCCTGACCACTGACGCGTTCTGCGGGTCGTTGCGGTCAACGGCGACCAGCGCGTTCATGTGGACGAGGAAGTCGCGCTCGTAGCTGAAGCCCGAGGCATGCAGGCGAGTCAGACCCCCTGTGACTCGCTCCTCCGATTGATTTCTACGACGATCTACGCGGCATCCAACCAGCTTGGCGTTGTCCTTGGCTGCAACGACTGCACGTCGCGGTGGAAGCACAACCACCGGTGGAGGAGCTTCGTCGTCGATGTCACTTAGTGAGGAAACAGAAGCAACCACCGCTGGCGGTACCCAGGCGACGTGGACGCGCACACGGCCGTGTGGATGACGCTCGAACTTGGCGAACAGTGGCGAGTTCAGGAACGTTGCGTGCCATTGTGATCGATCGATCGCGTGCACACTGCTGAACTGGTACCACTCGGACGAAGGGGAGAGACTGGCTGCAGCGATGAGGTCCCTGTCTCCTCCCTCTCTTTGTCGTCCGCTCTGCTCGAGGTCGTGGCCTGGCACGAGCAGTGGGATTGCTGTGGTGGACAGTAGCGTGTCTTTCAACAGTCCGCGCTCAAACACTTTGACGGTGGCTGAGTCAGGGAAGTACTCAAGCTGCGTGCGCAGCGTCTCCCGTAGCACGACGCTTCCCTTGGTTGCGGCCGTGTTCACCCACGTCACCGCACGCGTACGGCCGACTTCGTTCTTGTTAATGAATAGAGCAACGTAAAACTGCGGTGGTCGTGGCGTGGGGACAACGCTGGACCAACACGCTGACAGCATCGACCACGCGTTACCGTTGTAGCTGAGTGGAGGCCTCGCTGGGGCTGGCGCCACGTCCACTGTGAAAGTCTCAAGTCTGAGCACGACGTGGAGATACTGGTCTTTGATTTCCAGCGCGTCAAGGTGCTTGCGCAGCTTCCTCGTCGTCTCTTCAGCATCGTGGCCGTTTACTTCAGTAGCATCGCTGTCCAACTCCAGAAACGCCCGAAGACTTGAGAGCGATAGCGACTCGGCTCGGCTGTCCACTTGCACCCGTAGCTTATGAGGGCGAGCGCCCAGTGCGGGCTGCCTGTAGCAGTCCTGGAGCTCGTGCCACGTGGTCAAGAGCTGGTAGTGGAGCTGCTGGAGCGTCCCAAGTGCCAGCAGCAGCGACTGTGCATCCGATTGCGTTTGGTGGAGCCACTGCGAGTCCACGGATGTCGTCGGAGTCGCAGTGGAGGCACGCAGTCGCTCATCAACGAATGCGTCGACACGCTGACGAAGCACTCGCCACGGCTGAGCGTGGATCAGCTGAGTGTACGACGCGTGGAGCGACCGTAGCTGCGTCTCGATGCGATCGGCCAGCGAGAAGTATGCATGGTCGTCCAGCACGAGCCGGTCCACAGTGATCTCTAGAGCCGCGATGATGGGTGTAGTCTCCGCTGGATGGTGCATACGGCTCCTCGAATCAACTCCATCGCTGGTTGTGTACCCACTGAATACTGTTGTGTCTTTGCCCTTGATCTGCACCGAGTGGATCAGCTCGTTCAATCGGATCGCTCCACCGCTGTAACTGGGATCACTGTTCTCTTCGTTCATTGCCAGACACTCTCGCCGCAGTCTCTCTTCTAGACGCACAAGCGTACTAGTGGCAATCTGAGACAGCTCCTTCCGAGCATCAGCGACAAACAGCCCACAGGCCGCGTCCTCGTCCAACTCCTTCGTCCACTTGGACCGCTGGAGCAGTAGCGACGGTACCAAGTGCGGTGAAGGCGTCGTTAGTAGCTCCTCCGGACGAACGCCAACGCGCTGTCGTGACGCTGCACTAGACTGACGGCGTCCACGCGTCGCTGCTGTGTCCTTCACAGCAGAAGACGCAGCAGAAGACCTTTTCCGCGTCACCACGAGCGCCGACTCACTGCGCTTGCTCCTCTCCAGCTTTGCTTCCGCCTCCTCCTCCTCCTCCTCTGGCCCCTCGTCCTCCGGCTCGAGAGTGCCACGCTTCAGCGGTGCGTCCTTGCGCGTGAGGAAGCGGTTATGAAGCAGCGAAGAGCGCATCTTGGCCTTCTGCCGCACACCGCGCTGCTCCTCTCGCTCGTCTCGACGCTCGCTATCGCTCTGCCGCCGGTCGAGTGGTCGCTGCGTCTCCGCATCGGACCGCTGGTTGTCCTCGGCCATCTGAGACTGCTCCGTTGCCTTCGAGTGGGCGTCTCGCGCCTCATGAAGCGCGCTTTGGACGCCGCCGCCGTCCTCCTCCGGAGACATCATGTTCATCAATGCCGCGTCTCTTCAAGATCCGTGTACCCATGTAGTTTACCGATCGTAACCCATAAAATACCGTCGCGAGGCTAGTGTAACTTCGTGTATCCATTTCCGGCAAGAGCTCCTCGAAGCCGAAGCGTCACGCAAGCGTATCCACATCGACGCGATGCCGCCGGGCGTGCCCAAGGAGCTGCAGATCGGCGCCAAGCTGCCCAACCTGATCGGCCAGACGCAGGTGGGTGTGGTGCGCGTGCACGACTACATGGACGGCGCCTGGGGCGTGATCTGCACCTTCCCGCAGACGCACCACCCCGTGTGGATGACGGAGCTCGGGATGCTGCAGAAGCTCAAGGACCAGTTCGACGCGCGCAACGTGCGTGTGCTCGCGTTGCACGTGGACTCGCTGCAGCGCCAGGAGACGTTTCTTCAAGACGTGAACGAGACGCAGGAGGTCAAAGTGAGCTTCCCCGTCATGGCCGATGACAACGGAGAGCTCTCGCGTGCGCTGGGGCTCGTCGCCGCCGCCGCTCCGAAGAACGCTGCAGATGCCCACCGCCTGCCCTTCAGCTGCACCATCGTATTAGACATCGACCTCACTGTGCGGTTCCTCGCGTACTATCCGATCTGCGTGGGCCGCAACTTCTACGAGGTGCTGCGCTCGCTCGATGCGTTTCAGCTGGCGACCTACAACCAGATCGTGACGCCGACCAACTGGAAGGTGAACGAAGACGTGTTCATCGAGCCCGACATCCAGAGCGACGCGGCCAAGAAGCTCTTCCCACAGGGCTTCTACGAGATCAAGCCGTACGTGCGCATCACGGCGTCGCCCGCCATCACCGAAGAGAAATGAAACTTTCCACGCAGTGTACACGGGTGTTCCATTCTACTGATATGCATTTACGTTACTCACGTGGTGGAGACTGTCTACGCGCGGTCGCCGCGTTGGTGATCTTGAGACGACTGGCTGCCGTCGTGGCTCATATCGTCGCTCGATCGCTGTTGCTGCTGTTGCTGTTGTTGTTGGTGCTGCTGCTGCTGCTGTTGCTGGTGGTGAAACATTTGCAAGTGCTGCTGCATCGCCTGCTGCTGCTGAAGCTGGTGGTGGAGCTGCTGCTGATGGTGCTGCTGCGAGTGCTGTTGCTGCTGCTGATACTCGTAGTGCTGGTACTGCGCTGGCTGGGTCGCGGCAACCGAAGGGTGTAGCACGTGGTGGGGTGTTGACACCACCTGCGGCACCGCGCCGTGCTGAGGGTACGCTTGTTGCTGCTGCTGCATCGCCATGTACTTCGCGGTCATCATGTCCATCACCTCCTGGCGTGCCTTCCTTGCCTCGTGAAGTGCGCGGGCCGCTGCTGCGGCAGCAGCGGCAGCTCGAGCTGCTTCTTCTTCTGCACGACGGGCCAATTGCTCTTTCTCGAAAGCCGCACGACGCAACATCTCGGCTTCCTCTGCATACGCTACTTGTGGATGATACCGCCACATCATCTCTTGCTGCTGCTGACCCGAGCTCATTCCTGTGGCTGACACCGTCGCTGTATCCACTGACGTCTGTTGATACATACTCGTCCCCTGCATCGCACTGCTGCTCGACGTTGAAGTGGAGGCACCTGACGCCACGCGTTGGCCCTGCAAACTCGCACCTTCATCGCTGCTTCTGTGGTGGTCACTGGAATCTCGATCGTTCAGCATCACACCAAGACCCCCCGACCGTTGAGAGTGATGACCCTGAGACGAACCCTCGTGGCGTTCATTGCGCTGCTGAACTGCTGGAGACGCGGCTCGAGGTGTTTGACCTTCGGATGGTGAGGCTACGTTCAGTAAGTTAGCCATCAAGCCCATCCGACTCGGCGCACGACGAGGCAGCAGATGCTCCGTAGGACTCTCCACGACAGTGTGCTTCTCTTGAGAGAACGATCGATGGTGGCTGGGGTGCATTGGGATGTCTGGTCGACTATTGCTCGACGGGTGGTCGTACGAAATCGATTCCTGCTTCGGCGTTGGAGCGGCTGAGTGCGGGGACTCGCTTTCGTTGAGGATCGATGAGAACGACATTCGGCTAGACGAAGGAATACGGATCTTCTGCACTGGAGCGTGCTCAGGTTCGGGGGCCTGGACGGGCGCTTGTTGTTCGTGATGCTTGGTACGATCATCTTGCTCGTTGTATTCTTCATCATGCGCACGGCTGTGTTCCGACTTTACGGATTCCCGTTGTGTATCTCGCTCGTCAGAACCTGTGAATGACCGGTAGGCCATTTCCTGCGTGCTGAAGCTTGAAGGGTGACGAGCCATGACCTCACGTGGAGCGTCATTGTTACGTTGCGACTGCCGATGAGGGCTGCTGCTTCCACGATGCGTCGAGGCTTGGGCACTTGCTCCACCACTGTTGTTCATCATCGTGGCGAGGCTGAGCATCGCACGAGCAGGTCCTTCTCCACCTGTGGAGCCGCCCACGAATGCGCTCGGAAGAAGCCCGCCAGAGCCATCTCGTTGAGAAAGGCTACTCATACCACCAGCACGAGCAGCGGTCGACTCACCACCACCTGGCGTCTCAAGTTGAACATAGCCACGGTTACCGCCATGAAGATGCATAGGCGCGGCAAGACCCGGATGCCCAGCCATGCGATGGTAATACGCTCCCTGCTGAAGCTCGGCATACGTTGGTGCACGAGGTTGCTGCATCTGAAGCATTGCGTGCGCGTGTGCCAGATGAGCTTGAGCCTGAGCTTGGACGTGGGCATGCGCGTTCGCCTGAGCGTGGGCTTGAGCCTGAGCTTGCGCCTGTGCAACAGCTTGATGCATTGAATGCAGCGAGAGACCTTGAGTTGCAGCGGATCCAGGGTCACGACCAAACGGTGTGTTACCACTCGAGCGCTGATTGCTGGACCCAGACACGTTGCCTTCGCTGTACGGACTCACAGTTTGCTCGTTCATCATGCTGTGCTGCTTGTGTTGCAACTGGAACATTTGCATCTGGTGCTGCTGGTTGAGGAAGTTGAGGTAACGTTCTGGATTCGACGCGTTTGCACTGTACATGTCACCAGCCCGAACAATTCCATGTGCCTGAGACGCCATCAATGCGTACGCAGGGTGTTGCATCTCAGCTATCGATGCCATGGTATGCGATGCCGATGGATCACTGACGCCAGCCAGACCTCCTGTACTTGTTGTGGTCATCTCGTGAGATCCGTACTCACCAGCCAACACTTCGTTCGACGTCAGGTTAGCTGACCGTGGCGAGCTGGTGCCATCACGACCTGAGCCAGAAGAGCCGCTGCCACCATCGATTCTCTTCTTCAAAATATCCTGTAGGCCGAGTCGGTTCTTGTAGTTCTGGTAGTAGTTCTTGATCTGCGCTGCGGTTTTCGTCGGAATGCTGTCAGTCAGAGTTGCCCAGTCCTTACCATGCATCTGTAGAACATTTCAGTAGGGTGAGTAAACCTGCCCAAGCCACGCATGGCTGTAATAGCGTAACATACCGAGAAGAACTTCAGGAAGTCGGATTTTTCCGTCTCGGTCCATTTCTGCACGACACGCTTCGCTGGAGCACCACCGGATCCTGTGGGCGTACCAGCTGCAGACGACCCCATTGAGCCGTTCACAAGGGCCATCGCCGCCTGGGCTTCATCATTAGCGAAAAAAGAAGATGCCACAGGCTCAGTCAGCATGACTATGGTTGGGCCGACTCGAGGTGAGGACGACCCACCGGAGCTAGTCCGCCGAGATCCTGGAGTTGAGTTTCCCGCACTAACACTCGTCGCCTTGCTGCTCTTCTTTGCAGTTGCTGGTTTCTCGTCTGGAATAGTCGGGGCTGCAGGGCCAACTCGAGGAGAGTTACGACTGCTACTCGATGCACTCAACACAACGGGTGATGCCGCCGTCTTCTTCTTCAAGTTTGACGACGGCACTGATGTCGACCCTGCATTTTGCGGAAGAATTGGCTGTGTGTTCGAAGCATTTGATCCGCTCGATGCCAAAGCTGCTGCTGCTGCTGCCTCCTGCTGCTTCTTCAGTTTGCGCTGCTGCTTGGCTTGTTCTCGCTTCGCCGTCGTTGTTGTCGCTGAAACAACCTCCTTCGGCGGTCCACTTTCCACGGCCGACTTTGTTGGAGCCGGTTCCTCAATTGGAAGCTGGAATCGCTTAATCCGTTCAGCGACTGATAACGTCGTCGCTTCGTAGCCTGTGCTGTACGAATTATCGCCTAAGATCGACGCATAGTCAACCAAGAAAGGCTGTTGCTGTCCAGGCACGAACTCGGATAGTCGCTGGGTATACAAGTTGTTCGGTTCTGACGTCGAAGACTTCTTGCCATGCCCATCATCGCCACCATCCGCTGATGTTCGATCGAGCTCGACTGGCAGTGACTGAGGTGGCGCACTTGTCTCAACAGACGCAATCCACTGCAGAGCAGATACAACTGACGCCGAGTCGTCTTCTTTTCCTCGCGTATTGCCCATCAGAGCGATAGCTCCAGCCGAATTGATAATATTCTCGGACGCTTGGTGGGATCGGAAGTTAGACGGATGGAGCAGAACTTTGGCAATATGAAGAGGGAATTTGACGCCCAATCCGATCGCTGCACATGCCGACAGATTCCAGCAACTCCAAGTGTTTTTGGATCCGGCGCCTCGGCGTCGAAGCTGCTGTTCACGAAGCATTGCCTTGTAGTCCACCACCTTCTTCGAGCGGTAGTAGAAACAAATGACGTCTCCCGTTGTCTTGTTCGCCAAGAAAGACGCAATCCGCGCGAAATTCTTTGGATACTGCAAAAACTTGTCCACGTAGATGCACTTCTCAAGATCACTCCACGGGTTCACGAGCTTCTCTGCAAGTTCACGATCATGCAGATCCACACCCAAGCCATTGGACATACATCCTTGGCCGTACACCGTACGATTGAATCGACGAGAACGTCGATCATCCGCTGATATGATCATATCGGGCAACACGGTGGTCATGGCATTCTTCAAGCGCTTCTTTCGAGCTTCTTGATCAGCCAAAGCTTGCATTCTGGCTTGTTCCATCTTCTCCAATTCACTCTTCGACTGCAGATCAACGCTGCTTGAGTTGTTCGTAAGTCGAGATGACGAGCGGATAACTGCACTGGCCGAGCCGTTTCCACCACTTGTGAAGGCAGAGCTGCCACTGCTACTTGATGCACCAGCACCAAAGCTTCCTGGCTCCGACGCGGTGCCCGTAGAGCCCACTGCGTGTTGGGGAGAGGCGCTTGAAGTAGACAAGCTTCCCGATCCACTAGAAGTAGATGCCGACTGTACAGCACTCACGGCGTCCACCGCAGCTTTCTGCTTGCTTTGCTTGATTTTGTGCTGCTTGTTACGTAGCTTGTCTTGACGTTTACGATCTTTCTCCAGCTTCTTCACCTTGTGCTTCCACATCTTCTTCAGATCAACGTAGTCGCGAGCAAGCTTCCGTAAGTGATCATGTCTTAAACGATTTCGCTGCTGCACCTTCAGTCGCACTTTGTCACAGATCGCGATTCCGTCGTCGATGTTGGACTGGTAGAAAGCGTAGTCACTTGGGTGGTGGTAGATCCTGGTTGCTTCAACTCCATTCTCAACTCGCTTGGGCACTAGCTCGTTGGCAGCCAATGCACGTCGTCCATTGTCGTTGAAGATCTTCGATAGAATGGAGACAAATGCCATATCAACGGCTCCTTTCGTCAACGATCCCTTCGTCTGAGTCCGAGGCAAGTCACTGTCGGCGACTGAAGCCTCTTCTCGCTGCAGCGCATCCACCTTTGGTTGTCCATCCACGACAGGGGCATCCTCGACGGTTCCTTCGTGAACATTCTCCATCACTTCATCCACGGGTGGATCGCTGACTTCACTGAGCTGTGCCTCTCGCTCCTCCACCGATTGACGCATCGCCAAGATTTGCTTCTTCAGGGCACTGATGTCAGAATCAAGCTCGTCAATTGACCCGAGAATAACCTCCTTCGTGACTTTGAACGAGTCCACCCCGTCCATTTCCACATCAGGTGCAGTGTCCATCGCTGAACTCTGCTCCACCGAAACCTCTGCCGTCAATGTGGAAGCGGTCCCAACATTCTCATCAGAGGCGGGGACCGAGAGAGGCATTTCACTTAAGCCAGATGAGCCCGGTATCTCAGCATTCGCATCGCCGATGTCGGTCATCGGGGCGGTTGATCCTTCTGTGGTGGGCACACTTGTTGATCCATCTTCACTTGGCTCGTTATGCTTCACTGACAAAGGTGAGCCGCTGACAGAAGGGACACCGGTCGCAACAGGACTAGCTGATGCCTCAGTCTTGACTAGGCCCTCACCCCAGCCAAAACGAGGGCGCTTTTGCTCAGAAGGAGTTGGCGACGGCTGGGGAGAAGTAGCAACTAGACCTTGACCCCAACCAAGTCGTGGTCGCTTGCTTATTCTTGTTGGAGTCGTTTCTGCAGACTCACTGGGCCTGGATTCGCTGGATAAGCCTGGTAAGAGTGGGATTTCGGGCAGGGGAGGTAGCTCTTCTCGAGCGGCAGACGTTGACACGGTCTTGGATCGGCTGGGAGAATCTTGACTGATTGGTGCAGACGGTGAACTTCTCGCAGCTGAGTCTGAATTGCTGGGAGATGGACTCGACCGTGCCAACGACTCGCGTGAAACGCGATCTCGCGATACGTCCTTCCTAATATCTTCAACACGCGAACGTCTTCGATCACCATGAAGCTGATCATGTAAGCGACTAGGTGACCCATCAACTGCTGGCCTTGCTTTCACGAGTGGTGGTTGGGGCGGGAGGCGGTCATGAACAGAAGACATCGAACTGTGACGCTCGAAAGAAGGTCTTGACGACGAATGTGGTGCCAAAGGTTGGGAAGGCCCTCGCCTTCCATCCACTGAAGCCGAAATGCTTCGAGGCCTGTTATCCGAATCTTTCCACTCGCCACTTTCTCGACGAGAAACTGGTCTGATAGACTTGTCTCGAGAACTGTGGCCGGCCGAATCTCTACTCGAACTGTACACGCTGCTCGCGGTCGACTCTGGCTTTGGCTTTTCAGCTCGATGATCTCGTCGCGTGACAACCTCGGGCTTCGAAACCAACGACGAATGAGGTCTACGGTCAGCTACGGCCGAAGGTGCAACGTTGCGGCTCTTGGATTCCACCATAGGTGACTGGAACGCCGAGACAGTAGGTCGTAGAATTGGGCTTTCCACACTGCAGCCGAGCACAGTCTGTGCCGACTCCACTTCGATTTCACCCTCCTCCTTCGTTGTTGATGCCAGCTTGGCATTTTCCATCAGGCTGCTCACAGGAGGCTCCACGATCTCAGAGGATGGCGCGAGCGAGTCTTCAGCACCAGTGTCACGGTGAGTGGATTGTTCCTCATGTGGAGCGACAACAACTTCGTCGACAACGTGTGACGTCATCACGTCTCTCGCAGGCTTATTCTCTCTGCCTGGAGTCGTAGCCTTCAATTCCTCCTCGTCGATGTCGACTTTTACCACAGGTGCAGTATCGTCTTTCTCGAGAGCCGAATGTTCGACTTTATCTTCTCGTACCTTGGGCACTCTTTCTTCATCCATCGAGGCATCCTCACTTGAACCCGACGTCGGTGCTGTTTTCTCGACACGAGGATCTTCATTCACTCTCGATGAATCGACGTTCACTGGGCGTACACTTCTCTGTGCGATTGGCGCTTTAGGTTGCTCATCTTGCATGTCCTGATCTTCAACAACATCTGAATCGCATGGAACATGCAGCATTGGCTCATCTTCTCCGCGCTCGTCAACTTCAGACACTCCCGCCACGGACGGCTTGTCATCGACGCGCTCAGATTCGGAAGCATCACCCCCTGACTCCACATCGATGTCGGTGGGCGCTGATCCAAACCGGTGCTTCTCTTCAGCATCACCAGTGACCTCGTGAAAAACCGCGCGCTCATCGACCTTCTCTTTATCAACGGTTGTGACCTCTTCACGGGGTGGGCTCTTCACATTTGCGACTTCTTCACTAGCAGAGTGCTTTGCTTCCTTCACAAGTGGCTTGTGGGTCTCTTCAGGCTGAGGTTTCTTGTCTTCTTTTGCTGGCACCTCCTTCACTTCAACAAGATAAGAGTTCCTCGCGTCGCTATCCACCGGCTGCTTGATCTCCTTGGAGGGCAGCACGTTGGCGTCAGCCACCATCTTCTGGATCTCCTCAACGAAGGGCTTCTGGATTTTTTCGGACAGGGACTTCTGGACATCGGCCACTCGACTTTTCTCTTCAGCAGTGTCCTCTTCGACTAGTTTATCGGAAGACGTAACGACGGGTTGATCTGCAGGCACAACGCCTTGGACGGCACGATGATCTTCACTTGCATGCTCAAGGGGTTCTTTGCGTACGTCGTCACGCGAAGATTCAGAATGCTGTTGGTGGACCACGTCAACAGAACGCTCGGTGTCATTCGGCTTGACATCCGCAATGGAAGAATCGACTCTCTTCCGGAGCGTCTTCTCAGCAGCTTCTTCACGATCTCTCTTCTGTCCATCGTCCGAACTGACGGGCGGTGTCTGCTTTTCATTGCGCGCTGACTCAATCGGACGAGTACCACGAGACGGATCAGCTCTGTCCACTCGATCGCGCGAAGCGGTCTGAGACTCATCTCTCTTGACGCTAGAGCCAGATACCGATGCTGCCGTGGCGTCCGTGGCCGAGCGACCCGGTGGTGGTGAGCGACTGCGGCTCCGTCGAGGTATTTCGCGGCTAGATCGAGGACCATCTCTCCATGCAGCCGCACGAGCAGTAGACGTTGCCGAGGCTGTTGCTGGCCCACTGTTGCTTGGAGTGGATGAGGGCCCTGGGCCTGCAGAGCCACCGGGACCACCGCCACCTCCCCGGCCTCCATAGTTGTTGCCGTATCTAGACAGCGGTCCACGAGGACCCGACCAGCCGCGATCTCGACTGCGGTCACGGCTACGATCGCGACTGCGGTCCCGATCTCTGTCGTAGAAGTCCATGTCTCGGCTGCCACTACGACTTCTCTCGTAGAAGCTTCCACTGCCGCTGCTACCTGGAGGACCCCCTCCCAGCGACGGCCGTCCGCCACCCGGTCGATCCCCATACCTGGATAGCGGACCTCCTCCTCCACGGCCTCCCCGATCCCAGGATTCATCCCGCATCATGCGGTAACGCGGTGGTGGCGAGCGTGATCGTGAGCGAAAACGCGGCGGTGGCGACCTCGAACGTGAACGCGGCGATCTACCGTGGCCAGCAAACGGAGAACGCGACCGTGATCGCAGCATTCTCGGTCGATTCGGCGACGGCGAGCGCGACATTGAGCGGCCGCGTGGCCGTGAGAAGCGATCTCCTGGACGATCACCAGGTCGATCCCCAAGACGATCGCCCAATCGGTCTCCAATGCGATCCCCGATTCGGTCTCCTGGCCGATCGCCTGGCCGGTCTCCTGGTCGATCACCTGGTGCTGGAGGTCGTCTGTCGAATGGCGCATTGTCAAACGGCCGCGACTGCGAGCTCTGGCGCCGCAGAAACGCCGGCTCTGGTCGGAAGCTGCCGCCGCGTTCCCGATCTCTCTCTCTCTCGCGGTCGCGATTCGCGAAGCGGTTGCCACCACCGGCCGCGCCGCCGTTATTTCCGCTGCGGTTCACACCACTGGCTGGCCCACTGCTGTTGCTTCCATTCGGTGACGACCGCCACGATGGCTGGTGCAGCGCGTCCACGCGAGCTCTGCCGCCGCCGCGGGTGGGCGAGCCGTGGTTGGACGACGGCGGGCGGCCGGACGTCGGACTCGAGCCCAGGCCTTCGGGAATGTCTCGCTTCGTGCGGCTGCTGCTTGCGTTGAGGTTGATGATGCGCGACTTGGTGGTGGTCGTCGCGGGCGCCGCCGCCGACGGGGCGGGCACCGGCTTCTCGGACTCTTTCTTCGCTGGAGCGTCCGCCATGGACTCCACTCGAGGCGCAGCGTCGCGTGCGCGTGCTTCTGCAGCTCTCCACGCTCTGCCCCTGCAGCTCCTTTCTCTCGGTCTCTCGCGCAGACAGACGCCTCAAACCGCGACGCGCTGCCGCTTGCCGCTTGCTTCTTGCTGCTCGCGCTTTGTTTCCGCGCCTTCCGCCCGTGTCGTGTGGGGGTGGACTTATACTTCCAGCGGCTGTGAAACACCACCACAGCCCTACCCCGCTGTTCTCCCGTGTGGTGTGGTCCACCGAAATATATTTATATCCAATCAAAAGAGGATAATGCGCGACATGGAGACGATATACAGCCAATGAAAAGATAGGGTCGCGTTGGGAGAGCATGACAGCCATTTGTAGACCTCTGGAGTGTGACATCGATCCTGTCGTCCAGTTGTCAACTCTGCGTTAAGCATCTCACGGTCAAGGGTCCAATACCGGCTTTAGTGACATTAGCCAATTAGAAGGGGTGAGCCCATCACACTCGGACCTGACGCGCGGCCAGATCTCCAGATCCACCAGCCGCTCGACGGAAAATGGCGCTGTATCGCGCGCTGAGTCCGGCGCTGGTGCTTTGCGCGCCATGCCGCGAGAAGCACGACTACAGCGACCGCGTATCCTCGCTAGTGGCAGATGAAGACATGGGTTCCGTGCTCGTTCGGGACGTCTGCGTAGCGATTGACTGTCCAGAGCTCCAACTGCGAGGGCACTTGTGCGCGGATCACATGCTCGACTTCGAACTCGCATGGCAGCACCAGATCCCTGTGCGCGCGTGCCACGGTTGCAATCAAAGCACGCTGCAGTTATCGAGAGACCGACAAGACGTGTGGTTCATGCTCACGCCGAGTGACGTCGTGCGAGAGATGCGAGGCACCGAGCACAGACTCATCGACAAGTCCAGACTAGAGACATCACGGCAGATCAAGTTCCAGAGCCCCATGCGAGCAAAAGCCAAAGGACGTGGATTATTGCGAACATCACTAGTGAAGAAGAGACGCTCGGCAAGAACGCTGAGGCAGATCTGTGATCGTGAACGACTGCTTGCGATGGAGTGGAGCCTCGGGAATATCCAGGTGAAGCAATTATTCCTATGGAAGGACAACAAAAGACGCCTCGATGCGGAAACGTCATCCTCCACCTCCGAGCCCGTCCTCTCAAACGCGCTGGAGAAGAAGCCCTCGGAGCAAGGCGGGTCGTCTGCGGTCCCCACTCGCCCGGAGCCGACGGCAGCGCTTTGTGTCGAAGCCAAGTGCCGCTTCTTCGCCAAGACAGGAGACCGCTGCCAGTACCACGCATCCATGTTAGCACGTCGCTTATTGCAGCAACGTGTGAGTGCAGCGAGTCTGCCCATTCCTGCACCGTCGCCTTCGTCATGACGCCCCCTCCCCATCCCTCGGCATAGGCATCACGCACGCATCCATGGTGTCGTGAAGAGTCAACTTTCAAAGACACGCATCGCCCGCCAGGCCCGCATTAGTCCAGTGACGGCGACGCCCACGCCTACAGATCACGCAGTATGCGCGCCGTGATTGATGCCCCGTGGAAGCATGGCCTTTGGGCGTTGGGTACACTTATCGAACTGGCATGTCAATGTAACGTTATTTACCGAATGTAACCAACGTTATATTCGCTCTCCATGTGAGACGCTCGATTAGCCGCAAAATCGCAAGATGACGACGGACGGGAATGGCACCGGCGACGAAGATGGTGCGTTGAATGCGAGCTGGAGAGAACACACGCGTGGTCTGCTGCTATACGCGCAAAGCAGTGGCACCGTTGGCGTCCATGCTGGGCAAAACAGTGGTGGCTGACGTTTCGTTTCTTGTGTGGGAGCAGTCAAGCGCCGCGTGCGGTTCGACGCCGACGCCGACCTGCGGCTTCTTCAGGCCGTAGCGAAGCGCCAGCCTTTCGCCGCAGACCACGGCACGAAGCTCAAGGCGTGGGATGATGTCGCTGATGAGGTGTACACCACGGCTGCGAAGCTTCGCGATGTGCCGTCCTCTCGTCGCGCCGTCACAGATCGGTAAGGCTACAGTTGCGCATGTGCGATTAGGCAGCACTCACCTCACGAGGTATCATGGGTTCCAGATTCAATCACCTGATCCAGCGGTACGACCAAGGTGCCTTGAAGCTGAAGCGGTGGCGGGATACGCCCGGGGGTGATGAGAAAGCGGCATTGGTGCAGTCACTGTTCCAGGAGATCACTGCTGTCATGGCCGACAGCAGAGGGAAGGTGCGACCACGCAAAAGCACTAGCCGAGCGTCTCTGTCGTCTCTCACCGATGAGACGCCAGATGTGTCTCGTAAGCGCAGTGCGTCGAATGCGGACGATGAGGAGATTGCTGTTGAGCTTGAATCGACTTCCGAGACCAATGAAAAGATGCCAATCAAGGCGACAGTCAGACAGCCGAGTGGCGACCACGACAGCAAAGAGGACCATGAAGAACAAGCTGCACCGGCATTGGAAACTCCATTGAGGGCTGCTATCTCCACGGTCGCTCCAGTTCAAGCTCCAGCTCAATCTCCAGCTCCAGCGCTGTCCCGAAACGCTGTTGAGCTTGAGGAGCTCTTGATCTTGAAGCGGGAGAAACTGTCCCTGAAACGCCAGAAGCTCGAGCTATTGCGGCAGCAGCACGACGAGCGCATGGCATTTGACCGCCAGCGCTTGTCGCTTGAGCGCCAGCGTCTGGAGATTGAGCAGAAGCGTCTGGAGCTCGAGCTCAAGCCTCGCGGCGGCGCGTCCGCCTTGCTGTGAGGTGCTGCCCCACCACATACCGTATTTGCACGCCCAATTACGGGTAACTCCGTTATCGACGCAGGTAATGACGTTATTTTGGAATGATAATGACGTTATTTTGGAAGACTTCGGTTCCTCCCGCATTTTCCCGCTAAACTTACCGCCATCTCCCCTGCGACCGACGGCCACGCAGGACGACGACTAGCTACGCGCGATGGACGTGCGTTGGGCGGAGCTCAAGGAGTCGGCGCGCGCGCTGGCCGCGGACATCGGCGCGTCCGGACGCGACCACCACGCGCTGGCTCGGCCGGGGCCGCTGCTGGACGCCGTGCGCGCGCAGGGCGTGCCGCCCGAGCACCGCGAGTGGGTCTGGCCCATCCTGCTGCACGCGCATGTACGAGGCGACGCCACGCGGCCGGCGAGAGAGAGAGATAGAGAGCGATCCGCACGCAGAGACTGACTGACGGCGTTCTGTGTGTGTATGCGCAGAAGCAGAAGCTGCAGCGGCAGTCCAGCAACTTCGCGACGTACAATCAGCTGCTGGAGGGCGTGGAGGAGGCGGGGGACGCAGCTGACGCCAGCGACCCGCTGAGCGGGCTGCAGCAGGCGCACGAGATGGCCATGGAGCGCTTCAGCCACCTGAATCCGTTCCAGGAGCGCAAGATCAAGCGCATTCTGCTGGCCTACGTCAAGTCCAAAGACGCGTTCTACTACTGCCACGTGCGTCACCGCCTTTCTCGGATATCCCTTCTTGACCGACTGACGAATGCGTTTGGCTGTGGATTCGTACAGGGAATGGTGGAGATCTGCGCGGTGCTGAGCACGTATGTGGGCGAGGAAGACGCGTTCTGGGCATTCCGCTTGCTGCTGGAGGTGCTGCTGCCTCGCTACTACGAAGAGTCGGTCGTCGATTTCCAGATCGACTGTCTCGTGCTGCAGGAGCTGCTCGAGCGGCAGGATCCAGCTCTGGCCGACCACCTCGCGACTGCAGGCGTGACCATCCAGGTGCTGTGCACCAAGTGGTTCTTCTCTTTCTTCGCCGAGTCGATGCCCTTTGAGCTCGTGTGTCGACTGTACGATATCCTGCTCGTGGACATTTGCAGCCGCCGCCTCAGCTCCAAGATCATCTTCTCCACTGCCACAGCCGTGTTCCTGTACCTGAGCGAGATGCTGTTGGAGATGCACGACCCGAGCGTCATTGTAGAAGTGATTGGCGAGTTCTGCCTCACGACCCTGAGCGACTTCTCGGTTGGAGAGACATTCGTGGACCTCGTGTTGTTCGTCCACGAACAGCTGAAAGACGACGAGGTGCGCGCCATGCGCAAAAAGTACAAGGAACAGCTCGAGCAGGAAGCACGGTTACGGAACCCTGGCGTGGCGGACGGAAAGGCGGCAATCAAGCGCAGTCGAAGCAGCAGCACAGCAAGCACGCGCTCACTTCGTCGAGGCAAGAGCCAAAACATCAAGCTCATCATCCAGTGGAAGAAAGTAGATGGCAGTGGCAGTGAGAACAAAGACTCCGGTGCGTCCATGTCGGGTGCGAAGGCCATCTCTGAAAGTGAAATCGAAGGAAGCAGAGGCCCAGACAGCGAGCGATCAGAGGTGCAGTACGAGATTGTTGCCACACCGACGGAGACAGAGGTGCTCGCCAAGGTGTATCAAGGGCTCGACAAGATCAATCGTCGGCGCTCACGGACATCATCCCTTCGAAGTCTCAATCTTCTTGGTAGTAATGGTGGTGAAGGAACCCCCGGAGCGAGCCCGTACGCGAGTAGACCAATTTCGCTTTCCGGATCAATCCTTGAAAGCCCGCGTATCCTGAGCGACCGAGGATCCTCGACCCATGAATACGACGATCTCCATGATGCCGATGCTGCCTCGCTCATCTCGTGGGATTTCCTGCGTGAGGTTGGTGACTCCGCGACTGTACTGAGGCGAAGTTTGCATGGCGTTCCAGACGAGCACCGCCACTGGGTTTGGCCCATGCTGCTAGCGGAGGCAACGCCACCCAAGAATTTCCCCAAGACGTTTCCGCCGTTGGACGACTCGGAGTTTGAGTCGCTCGAGCAAGAGGTTGTCAAGGCCATTGAAAACGATATCTCGCGCACTCGGAATCTGCAGCAAGAGCAGTACGCACCGATGCGACGCGTGCTCAAGTCGTTCGCTGCACGAAATCGGCGCGTCGGCTACTGCCAAGGAATGAACGAAATCCTGGCCGTGCTGTTAGAATACTTGGACGAGCGAACCGCGCTGCTGGGCCTGTCGTTGCTCATTGAGACCGTGCTACCAGCCTATCACGTCGATTCGATGATCGGCCTTCATACAGACTGCGCGGTGATGAACACTCTTCTGCGGCAAAACGATCCAGATCTCCACGCACACATCCAGAACACGGGGCTCAACATGGAGATTCTGTGTACGAAGTGGCTCGTGACGTGCTTTCTCACCTCCCTTCCGCCGTTTTGCGGACTTAAAGTGATGGATATGCTCCTCGCACGCGTGATGGAGAAGCAGACAGGCTCACGCGTACTCCTAGGTGTCGGCATGGCCATCTTCTTCACGCTACGTGAGGCGCTGCTTAACGCAAAGGACGCCGGTGAAGTGCTCATGGCGATCAATGAGTATTTTGCGCAAGAAATGACCAAGACCAACGCCGAGATGGACGCGTTTCTGATGTTTTGCCACCACGTCATCGATCAGCTCAAGCCCGACATCGTGGAAGAGTTTCGGTTAGTGCACAAGGACGAAGTCATGGAGCGATTCGCGACCTTTGAAGCCAAGAAGATCGAGATGCGGCAGCAAATGGAGCAAGTGCGTGCTGCGAATCGCGCGAATCAGCAGTCGTCTGCGCCGGCGTCGCCCACCAAATCGGATCTCGGTAGCTCTTCATCGAGTGGGATCTCAGTCTCGCGATCGAGCACAAAACAGTCAACGAGTGGCAGCTTATCATCCTACATTAGCAAGCCACTCATGCTCGGCGGCGGTAGTAAGAACAACGAAGACCGCGACAACAATCCACGCGATATGTTTTACCAGCGCGTAGACGTCATGGAAGCGAACCGCAGCTACGCGGACGACTTTGCGAAGATGGATGAGCAGCTGGACGATCTCGCCGATTTGTTTGTACGCGGCAAGATCGATGAGAAAGAGCACGCGTGTATCAAGGCGCAGATCGTGCGCAAGTTCTGCAAGGGTCTGAACTCACCACAGTCCGCGATGATCCGCGTGCAGCATGTCAAGGCAATATTTGGTGGCGGTGGTGGCGGTGGCGGAGGAGGGGCACTGGGGATCGCCGGAGGAATCGATACCGGCGGGAGTCTCGATGCTGCGCAGTTGGATTCTCCACAGACGCGACCGCGCAAAAAGAGTGGAGGTGTGTCACTCTACGGCCGCATGAAGAACGTGAAGAAGAGCGCGATCGCGATCTTCAAGGCGACTTTCGAGTGACCACGTGTGATCCGCGTATCGTCACCTCTATTCATAAACAGTCAAAACTTGCCGTGCGATTGAAAGCCTGTGATGAAGGACCAAAAATACACCAGCACGCGAGTGCCCACAGCACAGTGCCATCGCTCGCGTCCAAGACCATTGACACGAGCGCAAGGTCCTCAATCTAGAGGAGTCGACGAGACGAGATGATCAAGAAGAAGAAGCACGGCGGCCCCAGTGGTAAGGGAGGTCGCCGAGATGCTCCTTTTCAGGCAGGCGGAGCGCCTGTGTATCCCAGTCCCACTGCAGTCTCCTCTCCGTACCGTACTCGACCCTTTGACACAGGACGCAACAATGGGTTGACCCACTCCCCTTCGTTCGATGAGTTCGATGAAGATAACATTGAGGAGGCCTACGCTCATGCAGCGAATGTGGAGATGAAGCGCCGCGAGATGGGTTGGAGCACGTCGTTTCCAGCTGAATACCACAACACCCACCAGAGCAACGACTACAAGCAAACCCTAGCCTTCCAGGAGCAGCTCAATCTCCGAAAACGAAGCGAGCAGCAAATCGCTGACGCCGTGCTTACGGCAAATGGCCCCACTGGCGTTCTACCTAAGCGTGGACCTGGAAATGTATCGAATTCATCGCCAAACAAGCAGTATCTCGAGTTGATCAAGCAAGTGAACATGCGTGAAGGCATACTATCGAAGCTTAGGACGCTGGCGAACACTGCAGCGGCGTCGGGCAATGGTTTTGATGCTGACTCTGGCACTGAGCTGCTGCAATTGCTGCTTCAGTTGCGCGACGCGAGCGTGAGCGTCGTAAGTGCGATGGCCAAGTGGCACCAAACAACTCCCCAGCACGGTGGCAGCAGAATGCAGGCGTTTGTGTTTCAGAACCAGAACTACTGCGTCAAGATGGTCTCCGATCTCAACTTCCTCGCACATTTCAGCTCACTCAGCCGGGTGTTGGGCGTCGATGCAGTGCGTATGAAGCAGAATCCGTTCATGATGCCGTCACCCATTCCTGACCGCGACTTCCACGACGTCCAGGCCGCTGCGCCACCACGGTTCGCGTTTACAGATCCCGTCCAGCGTGTGGGTGAGGCTGAGAAATATCTTGTGTGGAGCTTAGTAAACTTGTCCGACTCGTCAACAGTGCAACACGACGCGGCAATTAGTGGCGTTTCTCAGTCTGCACAGTCGCAATCAGCTGTGCCTCCACCGCCACTGAATGGCTTCTCAGCACAGCCACCACCAGGATCGTCACAGGCCAAGCGGGAGCTGCTGACGTGGCAGCAGCGCGCTGAAAACCAGCTTCGGATGCTGTCCATGCCGCTGGAGTTGGCGCCTGGACACGCCCACGTCATGGATTCTTCTCGCATGATGAAGCGCAAAGGTTACTTACCAGCGCTGCCACTGTCACCTCCGAAGACGCTCACGCAGCTCATGGACAACGTGCACAAAGGCGGCTACTCATCGCCTACCAAGAGCTCTGGCTTTGCGTCGTTTGAGGTCCAGCACGACGGAATTCCGTACCGCATGACAGCCTTCGACATCGAAGTGCTGGGCACGAACGAAGCGCCACCTCACACAATCGTGACCTTGGTGTCTGCTAGCGTGCTTATCCTGCTGAGTCCAAGCGATCGCATCCCTAAAGACCTCGGCTGGACGTCGTGCCAAAAGATGCTCGCAAACGGCCTCCGTCTCATACAGCGCATCGAAGGTGTCGACATCGATGGGATCCCTGCTTTCAAGTGGAAAGCGTTACTGCCGTTCCTGCAGAACGAACACTTTGATCCGATGTTCTTGATGGAGTACTCGGGTGCGGCAGCAACGCTGTGCGCCTGGGTGCTCCACGTTCTCGACAGAGCCCAGTACAACGACAGCGTTACGATGAAGAACGACACGGATCGACGTGAGCTTCTTCAAGAACTGGAGCGGGAAGATGAAGACGAACAGCAGCAACAGCTGCAGCAGCTTCCACCGTGTAAGCCTCCATCGACGCCCACGTCAGCACTGCGTCCATCGTCGCGGGCCTCAACTCCTCATGGCAGCAAGCGCGTGACGATTGGCAATGCGGAGGTGCTGTTCATCAACGAGAACGAACCCGTGTCGCCTCCATCTACCGCGTCGCGGCCCGTGTCATCTGCGTCAACCAGTGGCGTGTCATCTTCGATCGTGGCGCAGCCGCGTCGCCACGTGCTCCTGCGGACCAGTCCGTGGACACATCGCGGCGTCACGTACTTCGTGTCTTTCTTCCTCGAGAAGAGCGACGAAGACGAGATGCTATCGATCAAGATGTACGAGCCCATGAGCTCGGTCGAGTCGCAGATGTTCGTTTCACCGGACGATCTGGCACTGGACTTTGGCGACCGCGCCGCTGAGTACTTCCAGCGACGAGACTTCGGGTTGCTCTGTGAGCTCATCCTCAACCAGCTCGATGGAATGATCGCTGGCGGCTCGTCTCCTCCATCGAGAGACGAGCGGCGATCATCAGGCAGCAATGCTGTGCTCCAGCTCACAGGACGGAAAGGGTACCCACAGCAGGATGAGCGTGACGACCAAGACGAGGACGCCGAGGCTGCGGCTGTGCGGATCCAGTGTCTGGCGCGACGGCAGCACGCAAAGAAGCGGGTCGACGGCCTACGCGCGCAGCGGAAGGACGAAGCGACCACGCGAATCCAGTGCGCTGTTCGGCAGCGCCACGCACGCAACAAGGTGCAGCGCGTGCGGTTTGCCAAGCAGCAGCACCGAGAGATTCAGGAGCAGTCGGCTGTCAAGATCCAGAGCATCGCACGGAAGAGGCAGGCGCAGCAACTGGTCTCGCACATGAGGCTGCTGGAGCGGACGCCGACTGGCCTACCGACCGCTTCGTTCGATGATGAGGCTGAAGAGCCAGAGACAAGCGAGCTAGCCAACGACGGCAACCACGACGGCAACGACAACGGTTTGGTTCTGAGCGCTGAGACTCTGGAGCGGCATGAACAGCAGACGCACCATGTGGGTGCTCACACGTCGCAGACGCAGTCGGACGCCCGACCGCAGACGAGCATGAGCTACGCGTCCGAGCAGTTCGAAGAGGACTTCGAGGCGGAAGAATAGAGCGCCATGAGCAGATGGATACAGCCTACAGTACGTACGACGCGCCATCCGTCTCCTGGTGGAGGAGTCCACCGAGCTGCATGCGCGTTCCATTCGATGCACGTGGAGGCGGTGGCGGGACACGATGACCGCGTGAGATAACCAATCAGACACCACCATACGATCGACGCAGCACCACACGAGTACGAAACTAGGACATCTATCCTAATTACACACATAAAATAGGATCATGGATGGAGATATCAGGCGGAACGTCCTTGATTAGAGTGGCGCACATGGGATTGGGTAGTTCAGGAACATGGAAGAGACGCCAACTCCCATCTCAAACCACTGCACGGACTTGTACACGAAGAGCTCCGATCGCCACCCACGCGCAATCAGATCACCAACCGCATCCCGATCGAAGCACTGCGAAGCCACCGCGCACCCTGACCGCCGCAGCTGCGTGCATTCGCCAAGTTGCCTCTACAGTCGAACAGATCCGCACGATTAGCGCAATGCCCGCCACCAACCAAGCGACACCCGAGACCGCTGCGTTCAGCGGCCACGTACTGGGCGTGATCGGCGGCTCCAGCCTGTTCCACGCCAAGGAATTCTCGGCGACGCTGCGCGAGACCGTGATCGAGACCGAGTACGGAGGTGTCGTGGCCCACGTGGGCACGTGGAAGCACTGGGACCTGCAGATCGTGTTCGTGCAGCGCCACCACGCGGACACAGACGGCGAGTACAAGCAGCCGCGCCAGATCAACTACCGCGCCATCGCGGCCGCGCTGCGTGTGGCCAAGTGCGAGGCCGTGCTGGGCATCTACTCGGTCGGCTCCATGACCAAGCAGATCGATGTCGGTCGCCTCGTCGTGCCGGAGGACTATTTCAACCCATTTGACATTCTGCACATGTCGCGCCACTACGACGCGCACGTTGTGCCGGACATGACCAAGGAGCTGCGCGAACGACTGCTCCAGGTGCTCAAGGATGCCGAGTTCGACCCGTACGACGGCGGCGTGTACATCCAGACGGCAGGCCCGCGCTTCGAGACCAAGGCCGAGGTGCGGTTCTTCAAGCAGTTTGGCGAGCTCATCGGCATGACGGGCGCGAACGAGGCCGAGCTCATCAACGAGCTCCGCGTCCCCTTCGCCATGTTCGGCATCGTCGACAACCTGGCCAACGGCATCGGCGAGCAGCTCACGGTACGTGGTTTGAGCCCTTTGATGTGAGTAGACGGAACTATGGCCCTAACGTTCGTTGCGGTTCTGTAGCTGGAGGCATTCAAGATCGCTCAGAAGAACAACAGCGACACGATGGAGAAGGCTATGGTCACTGTCCTAAACGACCTGGCGGAGCACCGCTTCCTGGCGCAGCTCCCCCAGCGGTCGAGCGAGTGAGCGAGAACCTCCTCGCTGAGCGTCAACTATTAGCCCCCCGTCATCCGCTTGCATGTGCTAAGCGTAATTATCAGGCCGCCTCCGCCCGTGTGCGCGGGCGGCAAATATGAACACATTCCTTTGACTTGCTCCGCGTGCACCAACGTTAGTGTGTTGTGAGGAACTCAGCCGTGTGCAGCACCGCACATGATGGCTACAATCCAAGCAGACGGCAACCACCACGAGATCGGGAAGACCACACGGCAGTCTGGCTTGCCATCGCTCAGCCCAACAGACGGAGCATGTACTACCACCTCCTGATAGCAGCGTTCAGATGCGGAGATCTGCATGGAGCTCCACGCTTCGCCAGACCGCATGCACGGTATCATACCGTACTGTAGCTGCTCATCGTGGAGGTGTGCATTGAACCGGCGTCGTTGCCAGTACACGGTTGCATCGCACGGCTCCAATCAAAAGACGGCGCGTCAGCAGTGTCAACGCCACCCCACAGACCAAGATGGCGGAGACCATGACCGACGACGAGCGCTTCATGCGCCTGGCGATCGCCGAGGCGCACAAGTCCGTGCCGTCCGAGAACGCCTTCTGCGTGGGCTGCGTGGTGGTGCGCGACGGCGAGGTGCTGGCCACGGGCTTCTCGCGCGAGCTGCCGGGCAACACGCACGCTGAGCAAGTAGCACTGCACAAGCTGGGCTTCGAGGCCGCCGGCGCCACCGTGTACACTACCATGGAGCCGTGCAGCACACGGCTCTCGGGCAACACGCCGTGCGTACAGAGCTGCCTGCGCGCCCAGGTCAAGCGCGTGGTTGTGGGCGTGATGGAGCCTAAGAACTTCGTGGTCTGCGAGGGCGTCCAGCTGCTGCAGGCCGGCGGCGTGGAGGTCGAGCTGCTTCAAGGCCTCGAGGCCGAGTGTCTCGCGCCCAACCGCCATTTGAACCTGGTCTTCTAGCGCACACAGCAATGGAAACAGAACAAATAACACCACGGAATAGAGAGTTTTACTTGGATGCAAACGCTGGCTCTGGCGCCTGCGGGATGCGGCGGGGAGCCACGACCTTGCGCTGCCGCTTGCGGTTCGTGCCGTTGCTCAGCTGCTCGAGCGTCAACGGAGACCTCAGTGGTGTGCGGTTGTCTGTATCAGTGAACCGCGCGGCCACCGGCCGTGGCTGTTGCATTCGTTCAGGTGTGTACAGTCGCTGGTGGCTCTGGCTCGCTGTGGGGTGTGGAGGTTCCTGCTTGATCACCACCACGTCCAGTGCCGTCTTCGATCTCTTGACTGGCGTCGTGAAGTCGTCCATCGCCTCGTCTTCGATTTCCTCCACGCTCTCTTCGCGCCCGTTCACACTTTCCATCTCGTCCGTGGCGTCGTTCTCGTCGTCTTCGTCCTCCTCGTTGACTACATATTCGACACAGAACGGGTTCTCTTCGCTCACGCGTTCAGTCGTCTGCGTCCCCAGGACAGACTTGCATCCACGGCAGAACCAGTCGCCCGTGGGCACGTCTCGGATGGGCGGGTCCACGCAGCTGAAGTGGAACGCGCGCTCGCAGCCGTCGCAGCACAGCAACTGGCCGCCAGTGAAGCACAGGTCGCAGTGCTCGTTGTGGAAGTCGGCCACGTCCGACTCGCCCTCCGAGTCGCCCCACTGCCGCAGCCGAGCCGCCTCCTTGTTCTTCTTGGTCTTGATCCGTTCATGCCACCGCTTGTAGCTGGCCGTCGTCTTCCACCGGTAGAACCGAGCCACCAAATCCGCGGTCTCCGCTCCCGGGTGCTGTTGCTAAACGGTGGAAAAGCAAGCTCACATCAACACTAGGCGTCCCTTACCACCACACCAGCAGCCTCAACAGGAAACCTACTGCGATCGCGAAGAAGTGTTTTCCCTGTGCGCACACGGCCGCCTCGAAGGCCTCTTCGCTGATCGTGTTGAGTCGCTGGCGTTGGGTGCGCAGTCTCCGCTGACGATCGAAGTGCAGCAGTTGGGACGCCCTCGCCACGTCGTACTCGCTCTCATGCAGGCAGCGCAGCGCCTACGTTCACACACACAGATACACGCAGGAGCCAGCCACCCGTCAGTCCCCTCGGATCCGTCGCCGCACGAGCGAGCAGCTACGACCCACCGCCTCGGCGTCGTTCAGGGGCGTGCAGCGCAAGTACTCGGCCACCTCGTCCTCCCCGAAGACCGCACACGCCCACACCTGACGGTCCTGCAGCCGTGGGCTCGGCAGAGCTCCTCGGTCGTCTCCGACTGGGTCTCGGGGCGCCTCCAACGGCGGTATCTCGGCTTGGTAGGCATCGCCCAGGCGCGTCGGCACCACCTTGAGCATGGCCGCGGATGAAAGGTGAGATGGTGAACCAGTCGCACCACCATGTCGCAGTAAGTTAACCTGGACACAGTTCCAGTCCAGGATTTCTGGATCTGGCGGCACTCCAATATACTGATTTAGAGTAGTTCGTGGTGGTATATCTCACTTCTCATACCGAATAGGTGCAGCTTGTGGTCAGTAGACACATGTTAAATAAGTACATTATGGTGTGTGGGAAGACGAGTCAATTCGTCCAGCGTAGCTCTTCGCCGCAGCTCCGCCTGCGCGAGCACATTCCATCACCTGCCAGGCCCGAGCCGCCTGCCGCTCAAGCTATGCCGCTGCGTCGTCTCAAGGCGGCTAAACGGGCCGCCGACCTCGCGCGTGCTGCCGCGCATCCCGACGAAGACGACGACGACGACGAGATCCACGACGAGGACGTCGGCGCGCAGGAGCGAGAGGAGAAGGCGGACGCCGCGCCCGCGACCTCCTCCGGCCGGAAGCTCGCGCTGTCGTCCGCTGATCGCACGGAACGCCGACGCCGCCAGTGCCGCATCAGCCAGCGGCGCTACCGCGACAAGAAGGGCTCGATGGAGTACAACCTGCGCCTGGACATCAACAACCTGCGCGAGAGCGTGGAGCGGCTGCGGCAGGCGCGCGGGCTGCTCGAGTCCAAGATCGAGAACAACCGCCGCGTGCTCCAGCAGTCGGTGCTCAAGGCCGTGGAGCAGTACTACGTCATGTTCGAGTTCGGCCTCCATGACCCACTCGCCGGCGCCCATGTGCGCAAGTGCTACGAGATCCAAGTCAACTTCCTGCGCGCGTTCATGGACCCGCAGGTCCAGTCCGGCGACGATGTGGGTGTGGACAGCGTGCTGGAGCAGTGGCGACGCTACACACGCTACCACGCTGCCATCCGCGTGGAGCTGCTGAGTGCACACGTGTTCGGATCCGACTCGGACTCACCGCTGGTCAAAGCCACGGGCAAGTTGACTGTCACATTCAACCGCACTACGCTCGAGAAGCTCTTCCCACACGTGCTGGCAGATGAGGCGCTCACCCAGTTTCTAGTGGGCCGCCAGGTAGAGTACGCGACTTGCACCGAGTACATGTTTGACGAGAAAGTACAGGTCGTGCGTCAGGACTTCACGGTGGACTTCCTCGCTGGTCTGGATGCCGTGCTAAAGGACACGTTCCTGACGTCTGCGATGCTGCGCGATGCGTTGATTTCTTCATCCAGCGTCCTCGTACCCCATGTGAGGGACGCAGAAATAAAGAAGGAAGTGCGGGATGATGAAGAAGAGGAGAAGCACCCGGTGGTGGTCTCATCCGCACCTTCCATTTCTCGGCGTCGCTACGAAGAAGATTCTGGTAGTGACGAGTCAGCTGGTGACGGCGGAAGCGCGCAGCTCCACCGCCAGAAGCTCGAGTTCATAATGTCTTAACCCTCCCCAAAACAAGTTTACATGTGTGTGGCGTCGTGCTGCTTCTATCCATTTCCGTCTACTTCTACGACTGCACTTCTACAGCCTACTGCAACTTGGCCACGACGGACGAATCTACCGACTGCACAAGCTGAGCAAACACCTCCGCACCGAGTTTGGCTTCGATCGCTGCCAGTTTGCTTCGAACCAGTGCCTTCAGATCCAGTGCGACGACTGCCGCGTCCTTGTCAGCTGAACCTGAACCAGTGCCGGCGTGGTGCTCGTTATCCTGCTTCTTCTTGCGGTAGCTTGCGTAGGCGCGGTAGGCGCCTGCAGCAGATCGCATCTCCGTCTCTTCATCATCCTCGTCATCTCTACTACTTGGCGCTGCATGCAGCTCTCGCTCCTCCTCGATCACGTCTACACAACTCTCGAGGATCTGACCCAATCGCTCCAAAATCGGCTCCTCCATAATGTCGAGCACAGCGCAGAACGCGATCGTCCAGACCTTCCGCCGCCGCACAGCCATGGACGCCGCCACCACGGCGAAGAACTTGTCCAGCATCAGATCTAGAAGCGCGACCAGCGCACCCACATCACTCGAGAGCACATGCACGACCGTGAACTCAAGATGCTCCATCAGCATCCGCGCGAGCACGCTCAAGTACGCAACCACAACGCCTTCAGGCTCCGCCACAGCGGTGGACGCATTGCTGCCACGCTGGGCATACGCGAGGCACGCCTCCATCATGCGCTTCATTACTGGAGCCAAGCCGACAAGCTGATCCGCTGGGAAACTCGAGATTAGGAGCTCGATAACCCGAGAGATCTGAATGGATGCCTCTGGCTTCACGTTGCCGAGCAAGTTCTCCAAGAGGGCGGCGACGCTAGTGTGGTACGTTTGCCAGAACTGAGACTGACCCAGCTTGACGTACAGCTCAAGAAGCGTCAGCACGTGCTTGACGTGCTCATAGTCTCGCTCCATGAGCCGCAGCGCGTGTGCTAGGAGCACGTGGAGTTCTTCGGTGTACACTGGTGAGATCTCGAGCGTCTCAGTCCAAAGTTCAAGACCGCTCTCCATGAGGAAGACCTCGTCCGGGTTACTCACGTCCGTCGCAAACCGCACGACCTGGAGACACATCTCGTGCACTGTCTGGATCTGGGTAGCGTTGGCTTGCACAACCTCGGGCTCGCACTCTTTCACGCAGCTGAGAAGCTTCGTTAGAAGCTGCAGGATCTTTCCACGGACCAGGTTCTCGGCCTCGCCGCCTGCGTTCCACATCGCTGGCAGAGGCGAGCTGATCTGTTCGCTGACACCGACGGCGTCAGCGCCACACGCCTGGAGAATCGCTTCGAGGCAGCCTAGCACTTTCATCTTGCTCTCCGACTCCTGTGTCTGCAAGAAGAACGCGTACAGACACTCGAGGGCGCGAGGCAGAAAAGGCACAAACACTGGTCGATCAAAGCCCCAATCCGACACCATTGACTCGAGGGTCTGCACGATGCGCAGCTTCAGCGCAGCGTCCGATTGTGGTGACTGGAAGAACGCCGAGGTGTTAAGTAATGCGTCGTACAGTGGCGCTCGGATGCCGGCCGTAAGCTGTGCTAGCCAGCAGCTCACGAGCCAAACGATGCGGTATTTGAGCACAGGCACTCCATCGAGACTGCCGACAGATACGAGCGAGCTGTTGACTAGCAGCGGTACGAGGTTCTGGAGGAACCACGGCTCAAAGTCGAAGCACTCGTGTAGATCGTAGCAGCCTAGACCGATCGCGAGTAGCACAGCGTCGATGTCGAGTACACGCTGGCTCTGACCTGGGGCAGTCAGCTCGCCTAGCCACGTTGACGTCGCGGCCGTGAGCTGAGTGAGCACAGGGATGGTTTGCTGTGGGAACGACTGCAGGAGGGTGAGGAAGAGGTCTTCGGCGCATGCTCGTACCGACTCCTGGGCTGTGAGGCTCTCGCTCAGGTTCACGAACACTTCTGGATCAGCCTGCCAATCTTCGAGATCGCTAGGCGTTAGCTTCATGTAGTGCAAGATGACGAGGTGCAGCAGCTTCTCGAGTCGGGAGCCATCTTCGCTGGCAAAGAACGCGTCCAACGCTCCCTGGGCTTCCAGGACCATTGCATCCGTGAGGTTCACGTCACCTGTCGCTGTGATGACCTTGGAGACGATGGCGGAGCTGTCGCCCGTGAGTGCTGACGACAGGGCGTCGCTCTTGTAGAGTCGACAGCTCAGTACACTCGCGAAAAACTGCAGCGACTCGATTTGTAGACGCTTGGGCAGCTGTGTCGGGACTTGGAGCGTGTTCCAGAAGAGCGACAGGAACGGGGCGAGGTAGGCGCGGAACTCGATGGGGTACGCCTTCTGGATGCCGACCACGAGACAGGCCATGCGGTAGCAGATCTTGTCCAGCACTTCGTGTTGCAAGGTCGCGTGCAGTGCTACAAAGCGCTCTAGCTGCTCGTAGAACTGCACGAGCGTCGCCCGCACGAGTTCTCCATTCTGTAGCATCGCCAGATCGCGGAACGAGTTGAGCAGCAGCACCGACAGCAGCTTGGTGTTGGTGAGCAGCATGCTGAGGTGGTCTTCGGCCATCGCGAGTGACGCCTCTACCGCGCGAGCCGCGTCGCACCAGTGGCGCAGCACGACGGGCAGCAGCTCCACACTGAGCATTGCGAACTGCTTGCGGTGCACCATGAGGCGCCGCGTCGCGAGCTCCTTGACGAGGCGGTAGGTGACGTCGATGCTCCGCCGACGGCGCAGCAGTGGCGAGTTGCCATCATCAAGCACCTGCAGCATAGCTGGGAAGAGCTGCTGGAAGCTCCACTGTGCCGGGAAGTCGCCGCGCGCGATGGTCGCGACCACGAGCGCGAGCTGCACGGCGACGGGAGCATGCGGCTCGTGGAGCGCCGCCAGCAGCAGCACGTGGCGGAGCTGCGCGCGCTCATCGTCGCTCCAGTGGCGCGTCTGCTTCCAGCTGCGCTTGGCGAAGTGCTTGAGCCAGATGCAGCCCAGCAGGCGCACGTTGGCGTCCAGCGTCTCGGCGGGCGACGGCGCGTCAGGCACCACGAGGATCTGCTCGCACAGCGCCAGCAGCAGCGCGGCGGCGAGCGGCTTCTGCTGCAGCTGCTCCAGCTGGCGCTCCGCGTCGCTGCGCTGCGGCTCCGGAGCTGCCATGCTCGCGGCCAGCAGCTCCAGCATCGCACGCGCGTCGGCGCGCGGATCCGTGGCCTCCATTTCCATTCCCACGATTGGGTTCGTAGCTGGTGGGCAGGTGGTCCCTCGTTTGATGGGCCGCAGTCCCTTGTTTAGCGAGGACTCGATGTGGACCACATAGAATGAATCGCATACACCAAATGAATTGCCGCATAACGGGCGGACGGAGCTCTTCGCGGACCCTACCCCGCACGGCTATGTTTTGCCAAAACGCGGTGCGCTGCTGGATCTCAGAGTGATGGTCTCGCAGTCCCTTGGGGCAAAAGGCTCTCGTTTGGATGGGTGTGCGCCACTCACTTTGGTCCACATACAAAAAGCAAGATGTTTGCGGTCTGTGTGGCAGCCATTGAAAAAAAGTGAGGGCGAGGGACCGCTCCATTCGATTGAATTCAACCGAGAACCCCCGAAGGAACTACTACCCCACGACACCATGGCCGACGAAGAACGCCACCCAGCGTACGTATCTGTGCATGCGATCCCCACAACTTGCCCGTAGCTAGAACCAGCGACTGACGACGGTTGTGTGCGTGGTGGTTGCAGCGAGCAGGAGCGCGAGCAGCAGGAGGGAGCCATCCCGATCGCCGACGGCGACATTGAGACCAACTGGGATGAGGTCATCGAGAGCTTCGACGGCATGGAGCTGCGCGAGGACCTGCTGCGCGGTATCTACGCGTACGGTTTCGAGAAGCCTTCCGCCATCCAGCAGCGCGCCGTGAAGCCAATTCTCCTCGGACACGACGTCATCGCCCAGGCGCAGTCGGGTACCGGTAAGACGGCCACCTTCACGGTCTCGATCCTGCAGAAGATCGACGTCTCCCTCAAGGAGACCCAGGCCCTGATCCTCGCGCCAACGCGTGAGCTCGCCCAGCAGATCGTCAAGGTCATCGTGGCCATCGGCGACTACATGAGCGTGCAGGTGCACGCCTGCGTCGGTGGTACCGCTGTGCGCGACGACATCCGCACGCTCCAGCAGGGTGTGCACGTTGTGGTCGGCACCCCAGGCCGTGTCGGTGACATGATCAACCGTCGCGCGCTCCGCACCGACGAGGTCAAGCTCTTCGTGCTCGATGAGGCCGATGAGATGCTCTCGCGTGGTTTCAAGGACCAGATCTACGAGGTCTTCCGTTTCCTCCCAGAGAAGGTGCAGGTTGCGCTTTTCTCGGCCACCATGCCACTGGACGTGCTGGAGGTGACCCACCGCTTCATGCGTGAGCCGATCCGCATTCTCGTCAAGCGCGACGAACTGACCCTTGAAGGTATCAAGCAGTTCTTCATCGCCATCGACCGCGAGGAGTGGAAGTTCGACACGCTGTGCGATCTGTACGAGACGCTCACCATCACCCAGGCCATCATCTACTGTAACACGCGCCGAAAGGTCGACTGGCTTACGGAGAAGATGCAGTCGAAGGACTTCACCGTGTCGGCCATGCACGGTGACATGGAGCAGCGCGAGCGTGACATCATCATGCGCGAGTTCCGCAGTGGTTCGTCGCGTGTGCTGATCACGACGGATCTGCTTGCCCGTGGTATCGACGTGCAGCAGGTGTCGCTTGTCATCAACTACGACCTGCCAACCAACCGTGAGAACTACATCCACCGTATCGGTCGTTCGGGTCGTTTCGGTCGTAAGGGTGTGGCCATCAACTTCCTCACGCACAACGACGTGCGATACCTGCGCGATATCGAGCAGTTCTACAACACGCAGATCGAGGAGATGCCAATGAACGTGGCCGACCTCATCTAAGTGCGTAGCCGGATCGGCCGCTCGCGGGTGCAAGGCAGGTGCTGCAATGGAGGAATAACACGACCACGATAGTGGCCAGGCAATACTAGGAAGGCAGTATCTACCAGCAAACCGAGAGCTTTTGTGTGCCCACCGTTCGCAGCAGGAGAGTGTGATGAAGACTGACGACACAGAGAGAGAGAGAGAGAGACGGGAAGAGAGAGAGAGAGAGGAGAGGACGACGAGCGCCAGGCATGTGGAGGACGACGGCGACTCGGTCTGTCGGTAGGAAGAGATACACGCGTCCACGCGCTGGTCTTTTTTTGATATACAATGCATGTCGAGTCTTTTTTTCGTCCGTGCTTGGCTTCCTTCCATCCATTCTCCACGAGATCCTCCCAACTGACATGGCTTCAGGATCGCAGAACGTACCCACCGTGTTTTGCTAAAGAGCTCTTCACCCAGCCTGCTGTTTACATCAAGCGCATCGTACTTAGCCGAGACCTGGATGGACTGACTGGGAAAGTGTAGGTGTAATTCTCGCATCTCCCGTGGAGACCACGTCGCCAGCGAC
Organism: Pythium utonaiense; assembly: GCA_023334595.1. Taxonomy (NCBI): domain Eukaryota; phylum Oomycota; class Peronosporomycetes; order Pythiales; family Pythiaceae; genus Pythium; species Pythium utonaiense. The sequence continues at coordinate 4,808 of JAADVE010000034.1, read as the reverse complement.
CGCCTCTGCTCCGCATTCGTCTCCCTCTCCACCGCAGCGACAGAGCACCATGAGCAGCGCACCCGTGGCCGCCGCGCCGGAAGACAAGTTCAACTACTACGAGGTCCTGGGCGTGGAGAAGACGGCGTCCGAGCTGGAGATCAAGACTGCGTACCGCAAGCTCGCGCTCAAGTACCACCCCGACCGCAATGCCGGCAACGAGGAGGCCGGCGACAAGTTCAAGCAGGTGTCCACGGCCTACGCCGTGCTCAGCGACCCGAACAAGCGCCGCCAGTACGACGTAGCTGGTGAGTCGGGAAAGGACATCGAGTTTGAGTCTGTGGATGTCGAGTCCATGGGCGGCTTCGGCCGCGTGGTCGGCGCGCTCTTCACCAAGATCGGACTGCCGATTCCGACGCAGATCTCGCAGTCGGTGCTATCGGCGGCGCGCGATCTGTGCGATGAGCGCAACAACGCCACCCACCGTGTACCGGTGACTGTGCTGCCATTCGGCGTCGAGCGACACTCACGCGTGGACAAGCAGGACGCACACTTCTACCGCTTCACAGTCGAGAAGGAGCGTGAGTCCGTCGTGCTCATGTGTCGCTCGGCTTCCAAGAGCAAGTTCAAGCTCGTGCTGTTCGACGGCTCAGGTGCCGTTCGCATGGTGCAGGAAAGCGCCAAGAAGCCACGCTGCACCGCTGCCGACATGTACCTGTCCAGCTCTGTGGAGCTCATGGACCTCCACGACATGTGGCCACCACATCTCGCTGGTGGAGCTGCGGACTCGGACCTCCCAGATCTCTTCAGCAAGCTGTCGACGTTTGAGGTCAAGCGCACTATCGCGCTCGAGAAGGGCGAGCACTTGTTCTGTGTGTACGGCGATAACTGGCTGTCGGCTGTCAAGTACTCGATCAAGTGCCTCAAGATGGACGACAATGCGGCCGGCTTGAGCGCAATCCAGAACAACGAGCGTGAGCTTGTCGGCATCAAGCTGGAGCTCGACGCGCTGCAAAAGCAGTACGTGGCGGCGAGAAAGGCGTTCGAAGAAGCCGCAGCCGTGGTCGAGGAGAAGCAGAAGCGGACAGAAGATCTGCTGGCCGCGCGTGAGGTCGCGTACGAAAGCTTCCTCTCCGGCTGTGAGCCTCAGGCTGGTAGTGGCAATGGCGGCAACAACGCTGGTGCTGGAGGTCCCCCGGAGATGCGTCGCTCGACGAGCATGACGGGCGACGCGAACATCAAGTCGATCTTTGGCGGCTTTTCCAACCGTTTCTTCACCTCGAAAGACGACGGACGCGCCTCGACGGACTCGACCTCGGCCAAGTAGCTGCCTCTACCTGTCCCCAACTTTTTACCATAGAACACCATCCCCTGCAACCGAGCCAACTCGAGTCGACCCAAGCCCAAGCCCAACCCCACAGCCAGAAACAACACGAGACCTGTAGTGACCTGTAGTGTGCATTTGTTAGGAGTATGAATAGTACGAATAAAGAGAACTCGAGGGCTTTCTGAGATTGCTGTGTGCATCACTAGTTGTAGCCGTTGAGCAGACGCTCGCGCTTGGGGTCCACGGGGTCGGCGATTGGCCGGGCGCTGCAGTAAGAATGGAAGAGCCACGGCAGGAAGCCGAAGACAAACGCGAGCTGACCAAAGAAGAAGGCCGCACCGAACATCGGGAAGGACACTGCCAGCGAGTTGTAGAAGTGTGCGAGCTGCGTGGTGCGGCAGTGTCGCGGTTGGCTGGGATCAGCTTCGCTCTTGGCGGCCTCCTGGAGCGTACAGGGCAGCACAACGCCCGTGGTTGGGTCAGCGTACATCTGATGGCCGAAGGTTGCGTACTGTGGCGCGAGCGAAAGCACGCTGAACAGACCGACGATAGAGATGTTGATGAGCACGAGCGCGACAATCGCCATGGTCGAGGCGGAGGTTAGTCGGGGTTGAAGGCGGTCGAGGCGAAAGCACAGCACGCGCACGCCGTGGCGCACTAGAACGATGAACGAGACCACGAACAGGTACACGAAGAGCACGCCGAAGAGGATGTAGTCCAGCGGGAACGCTCTGGACGCGAGCACCAGGAGCCCGTCGATTGGGTTGGGGAACACGGGCTGGTTGAGAAGAAAGCCCTTCTGGAAGCTCGAGTGGGCCATCTTGTCGATGCTGGTGATGAGGATCGAGACGAGGATCAAGAGCGACAGCAACAGACACACCACGCCCAGCGGAACCTTCCAGCAGCCCCAGCGACTACCCATTGAGAACCGCTTGATGTTGGCCAGCAGCACAGCCTTGCGGTCGCTCAAAAGTTGCTCTCGAAGCTGGAGCTGTTCGAGGCGCTCCTGGTCCATACGACTCATGGTTTGGTCCACGACGTAGCGCTTGAGGATCGTGTCCTTGGTCTGCTCCGTGGCCTGGGACTCCATGGCGTTCTCCCGCAGCAGGTCTTCAAATGTGTTTTTGTTCTCGTTCTCGCTGTGATCTTCCATGATCAGACCCACGAGTGGCACACACGCGAGTCCGCGGCTGGAGACGAAGACCCACAAGTACATTCCGGCGAGCAAGAGAATGCCAATGACGAGGCGGAATAACGTCTCCAGATCCGACGACAGCTTGAGCAGTGGCTTTAGCCAGTCGATATCGGTGGAAGACGGCTTTCCACATAGCAGCAGCGTGATCGCCATCACGAACAGCAGCGCCAGCCCAAACAGAAAGCACGCCGTGCGCTTGAGCGCGACCACCAGTCGCTGCTGAGGCGAGAACAGCATCGTAATGTGTGCGATCTCTGTCTGACGCGCGTAGTTGTACACGAGCGGAGCGCCCAAGAACGAATATGCGGCCAGACAGCCCAGGTAGACCTGGTACATGATGGCCAGCGCGTGGGTGTTGGCGTGGACGTGGGGCAGGGCGTTCTCGAGAAGGTACACGTCCACCGGTGCCGTGAAGAGACAAAGGAGCGAGATGTACAGCGCCAAGATGCACACTGTGTTGACCAGTCGCGAAGTGATCTGCAGCGGCGCAGCGCTGATGGAGGCGCTGCCTGCGAACGCAGGGAGAGCGGACGCGGCAGCGTTCTTGGGCTGGAAGTAGAGGACGAGAAAGGCGCTGAGCAACAGCAGCACGAGGCCCACGGCGGCATAGAGCAGCCACGCGATGGCGGCGCCCTGGTCGATGGGGGGCATGATGGTGGACGCGTACGTCGCCATGGCGTCGGGGTGGAAGCCGGATGCCCGCACTTGGAGCAGATCCATTGTGAGGAGCTGCTAGGTGAGCGGATACGTACAACGCCAATTGGGATTGTTCTTCAATCTGAGAAGTTAGGGTGCGAAATGAGGTGGACCACAAAATGTTACGTGCACCACATTAAGTTAGGCCGCGATGGCTCCCACTGAGACGAGAATGGAAAATGTGGAGCTACGCGGCCTTTCTTGCGGAAGGCGCGCTGCTTGTAGCGCGATCGCAGAGGCTTCTGGGGCGACAGCAGGACGGCGAAGATGGAGAAAATAATGTGGCAGAGTGGCAGTGGCGCCATGGCAAGCGACCGGTGCGTAGGAGTCGCGGAAAGCGGGGAGGAGTATGCGACTGACAGGCGACTCGCATGCAGCACCTGCCAGGCAACTCGTATCTCGTGTCACATTCGAACGCGCGCACGCATATCAGGAAGGATCAAGCAAAGAGCAGCAAAAATGCTGGCACTGATGTCCGATCTGTGAGCGAATGGGATGATATCAACACGCTACTGGAGGACGACGACGACAAGGCAAGCCATTCGCCTGACTGTGTGGACGTGCTAGGCGACCATCGTAGCCTCTGACGAGATCTTATGGACGTTGCGTGCATAGCTGAGTGACCCCGCAGCAGCATCGCAGTGCGAGGCCACGCGTGGCGAGGACGGAGATACGTTGCTGTACGACTTCCACATCGTCTTCCACGCTGTGTACCAGGCGCCCGTGCTGTACTTTCGTGTCACGCGGCTGGATGGCTCGCCTGTGTCGTTCCATAACAGCGACGCGATGACTGATCTGCGACTTCCCGGCAGCAATGATCGCACGGCGCTCGTGTCAATGGAGGACCACCAGGTCCTGGGCACACCATTCTACTTCCTTCATCCGTGTGAGACTGCCAGCGCCATGGAGCTGCTTCTGAGTCAGCCATCCGCCAACAGTAGCAGTAGCCCCCAGTCTTCTACCGGAGCCATCACCAGTAGCAACAGCGACTGCGAAAGTGAAGTCGGAGAGCCAACGTACCTGCTCGCGTGGCTCAGTCTCGTGCAGCCGTTGACACGCATTGATCCGCGGGTATATTGAATTAGGACATCTTAAGTACGCCTTAAGTGCGCATTGTGGTCAGTGATGCATTTTGAATTTTGAACCATTCCCCCCACACACAGGCGACACCAGGAGATCATGGCGACCGCCACCACGCAGCAGCCCAAGGACGCGGCGCCGACGGAGCGCATGCGCAAGAAGTACGCTATTATGGACTGAACGCGTGCTATGCGGTTGGCGCTCACGCTGTTTTCTCCTTTCCTCTCTCTTTGCTTGTGTCCAGGCCACGCCTGGCGCCGTCACCGAGCCACGGTCCATCGTCCGCGAACGCCACGCAGTCTTCTACTTCGCGCCAGAAGAGCGGGCTCATGCAGCCTAGCGTCAGCACCTCGCGCTTGCACAGCTACGCGTTTGGCTCGCGATTGCCTCTGTCTGGAAAAGAGAACAATGTGAACGTGAGCAAGCACGCAGCGAGCACGTCGACGAGTAGCTCCAAGAGCTTAACGGACGCGGCCAAGAAGAGCGAATGGGACTCCACGACCAGCACCAGTGCCTCACTGCCTCCAAAGT
>JAADVE010000033.1:0-47634 GCA_023334595.1 Pythium utonaiense | reverse complement strand
TGGAGCTTGTCATCGGCGATGTCATTGATCCAGCTACAGTCCAGCAGTTGCAGACGCGGCCAGCAAGAGTCACACGCGAGCATCGCGTCCAGTAGCGTACTGTGCAGCTCTTTGCAGCCTTGGACGCGGACTTTGCGAATCATCTCCGCACTTTGCACCAGTAAACGACTCAGCGCTCCTTCGGCTACGCTCGTCCAGGAGAAGTTGACCTTTTCTAGTCGCTGAAATCCAGCTCTCGACTGCTGTGCAGACACGACAAGCGCATCAAATCCGTAAGATGTGAGACTGTCGCAGCGTTCGAGATCCAGAACCTGTAGTCTTGCGCATTGAGAGCCAACTATCGCGAGGGTATCATCGTCCACTTTCGTGCATCGCAGTTTGAGCACGCAGAGCTCTGGTGATCGCTGCACCAGCTCAGCGATGGCGTCGCCTTCGAGGTGAGTGCACCACGACAAGTCCAACTCACGAAGCACCGTTCTTGAAGCGGTAGAGATGAGATGCTTGAGTGAAGCCCCGAACAATTCGCTCTCACCAAGGCGCGGGGAACGAAGACGGATGAAGATTCCTGAGAGCGCAGCTGCAACCTGCGGGTCTGTGAATTGCGAGAGGCCATGGAGATTGAGACTCGTCACACTTGGAAGCAGAGTTGCAAACGCAGGCAGGTACCCGAGACTTACGCAATCTTCTAGCTCGAGTGTGTGGAGTTTGGAGCAATTCTTGATGCTCTCAACAGAGAGACAACCCGTGAGACGCCGCAGCCCATTTGCTCGCAGCCGTTGAAGAGTCGCCGTGTTTGAATCAATGAGCATCTTGAGTCCACTGTCTGTGATCGTGGAGCAGTGACTGATGTCGACGTCTTCAAGTTGCTGACAGTGAGACGCCAGCATCTCGAGCAGTTCGTCCGAGACTTCGTCGTCCCACCCAGACAAGTTCACCGTAACTAAGGCGTCGAGACGCAACTTGTCTCGGACCAATGAGGCTGCTTGAGCAGCCACCATAGGATGGATGAGATTGGAACAGTCGAGAAGCTGCAGAGAAATCTTGGACCAGTCCACATCAGCAATCAGAAGCTGATGGGGCAGAGCCGCTATCTGCAAGTCCACGATCCAGCGGCGGTCGACCAGGCTGGTCCATAGCGATTGCTCCGTCGGTGTCCACTCGGCAACCCCATCATCATCGTCTCGTGGGCCAACCGAGGCGCGATGTCGAAGCGCGTGGTTCTGGATGCTCACCGCAAAGCGCTGGCCGATTGGCGCCGGTCTACGAGCGATAAGCGAGAAAGGCGTCACCACGACAGCACAGTGAAGCCAGGAGGGACACACGCCTACTCACAGCACGTCGATCTGGTCCAGCAGCGTCTGCACCACAAGCTCCTCGCCTTGTGGGTCGCTCGCACCCGCCAGAACCCACAGCGCGATCGTATCCACACAGCCATCCACGAGACTGTCCACGGATGGCATTTCCGTCTTCGTGGCTCTTCGTGCAATGGATCTCTGGCGAGTGATTGTCGTCTGCGACGTGTGACGAGACCTCCTACGTTCAACACACGAATGCATTGCCCGTTGACTTGCGTGCGACTCATCCACGAGGAGCTCCCAGTCAGCTGCTGATGACCAGCGACCGGGAAATCATCTCAGTTTGGCTCGGACAACGCGCCCAGTTGTGGCTCCTGATGTGTCGACCACACAGCAAAGGACCAGACGGTCCCAGCAGATTCCGTGGCTTTTCCATACTTCATGGATGTGCAGGAGACCATGGAGAGGCGGCCTGGTGATCGACGCATCGGTAGTGGCGCCAGAGAGGGCGAGTGTGTGGCGGGGAACGCGGGATGTGATACCGTCACATACGCGCTTTCGCCAGCGCCAACAGCACGATGGGAGTGCTCATGCGAGTGGTGTTCGCGTGCGCCTTCACGGCGACGATGGCATCCCACGTATTCGCCACCGCGGCTCCAGGAAACGACTTCTATGGGTCAGTTCAAGCCCAAGCCTACGATGCCTCGAGCGATGACTCGGCGCCGACGCCAGCCATGGAGTTCAATGTCAACCAGCAGTCTGACGACTCCTTCAATGCTACTGCTACCTCCCGCCCACCAGCCAGTGGCAGTGGAAGCTCTTCACCAGAGGTGACGGCGGCTCCTCCTACCAGTTCGCCTCCTCCTTCTTCTCCTCCTCCTACTGCTCCAACGTCGCTTCCACCGAGTGGCGATAGGAGCTGCCAATGGGAGGGCTACACCCTGCGCCACCACTCCGCCAAGTACTTTGTTGGCCGACCCCATCGCCGCGGCAGCATCTTTGGCGAGTGCATCGACAGCAAACTCACATGCTACGAGGACTCTGGCGTTGCCGACGTGCAGGTCTCGCAGTACCAGCAGATCGCATGCGACCGCAACGCGATCTTCGTGCGCCAGCGCGATCTCGACCTGGAAGACCGAGCTGACGAGATCCGCAGCAGGCTCTTGTCTGCAGCACCATGAGTCCGTACTTCCACGTGCAGTCCAGTAGTCCACACAGATCCTTCTCCGTGTACATCGTGTTCTCCCCCTAGCGTAATTGAGCGTACAGTACGACATACAGAGCTGTTCATTGACCACCATCGTATCCATCCTCCCACGGCATGTTGTCGTGGTTCATGTCCAGATCTGACTACATCAGCCCAGTAGATCCCCATTGGTCGAAATAGTATCATTAATATCCAATCAGAAGCCTAGAAAAGTATCCAGTCGAGTGTCCGCATGTCGGGCGATTCCCGCCGCTCTCGTCGGCCACCAGCTGTCATGGCGGAAGCTCCGCTCTAAGACAGCGCTGCCCTCGCCTTTGCAGACGCGGGGAGGAGAGGAGGGAGAGAACGCCAACAAAACCAACAAAACCAACACCAACGTGGCGTTTCGTATCGTTGGCGACCGACTCTGCCAACAGAACCGCTCACTGGGAAGCTTCCATCTCCTCCATGCGCGCGCTGGTGGTGGGCGTTGCCGTGGCGGCTGCATGCGTGGCCCAAGGCGGCGTTCACGCGACGCTCTCCCCCTCCTGCGACTTTGAGGGCGTGCACATCGCGCACCGCAGCTCCAAGTACATCGTCGGTCGCGCCAACAAACGCGGCTCCATCTACGGCTCGTGCGACAGCGGGACGCTCACGTGCTACGAAGACACGGGCCTGGCGGACGCCCCGCAGGGCCTCAACGCACGCGTCATAGACTGCGATGCGCGCCTCGTGAACTCGCGGCGGAGAAAGCTCGGCGTCGCGATCAACCTGCTCGAAGATAAGTGGCCCAAGGGACTCGTGTTCTATCGATTCAGCTCCAAGAATGCGCTGTCCGAGAGCGAGCGAGACGTCGTGCGCCAGGCCATGAAGACATACGAAGGCACAGAGCTCGGCGTGGCGTTCCAGGAGTGCGAGCCCACGTCGCTGTGTAACAATAAGTACGTGGACATCTCACAGAAAGAAGACGCATGTTACAGCTACGTGGGGTTCACAGGCGAAGGCGGCGGGCAGATCATGAACCTGGGTAAGAGCTGCTTCGAGGAGCCAGGCACGGCGCTGCATGAGCTGGGCCACGCGCTCGGACTGTACCACGAACACACACATCCTGAGCGGGAGGTTATTGTGCTCACGGACGGTAACCTGCCGGTGTCGGCTAGCAACTACGCAAAGGAGACAGACGCCAACCTCAAGCCATACGACAAGGCCTCCATCATGCATTACGGCCGCTCGGCCGGACTGTGTCTGCCAAAGGACCAGTACCCTCTCGAGTCATTCTGTGACGTAGAGATCACTACCAACTGCGTCATGCCCAAGAAGACGCACTGCAACAACACGCGTAACTCGGAGATCGGGCAGCGCACCCAGCTCAGTCCGGGTGACTTAAACACTCTCAAGGCCATCTACGGCACGAAGAAGCCGACGCTCGTGCCCACGTCCGCGCCGTCGTCATCAACAGCGGCCCCTACTCCGAACCCAACGTCGACGCCAAGTACGACGACTCCAGCACCGAGTACCCAAACACCTCCACCGTCCACGAGCGCACCGACGCCCACAACGACGCAACCAGCTCCAGTCACGACGTCTCCGACTCCAACGACTGTCAAGCCAACGCCTACGACGGAGACGCCTGCGCCATCCAAGACATCGACTCCCACACCTCCACCGTCAACTCCTACGCCCAAGACAGACTCGCCGGCACCCACGACGGCTACTCCAGCACCGAAGACAACCGCGCCAACAACAGTCCCTGATACGGTCACTCCAGCACCGTCAATGACGCAAAGCACACCGACAAGCTCCGCGCCAACCCCAACGACGGAACGTCCATCCCAGACCTCTCCAAGCCCAGCTCCGAAGACGACATCGTCTTCACCGAAGACCACGTCGCCAGCTCCATCCTCGATCACGACCGAGGCGCCACCAACGCCAACCGTCCCGACAACACCAGCGACAACGTCGTCGACGCAGCCCGCTACGATCACACCTCTTCCTGTGACAAAAGCACCCTCGTCAGCACAGCCAGTTCCACTTACTGCCTCGCCGTCACCTCCAGTAACAAGTCCATCTCCTCGTCCAGCGCAGAGCATGACTCTCGCGCCACCCGTAGCACCCACAGCATCAAAGACGCTAGCACCAACTCTGGCGCCCGAAGCTTCAGCACCACCAGTGGCACCAGTGGCACCACGACCAGTGACTCCAGTCGTACCGTTGGCACCCACTCGCACTGTGACTCCCATTGCCGTACCAACCGCTCGACCTGGTGTGCTTCCTGTGTCCCCACCAACGCCGACAGCGACCTCGTATAATCCTGGCGTCGTCAAGCCTGACACTGAGCAGAACAGCTTGTGGTGGTCGTGGTGGAATACTGCTGGGTCCAACAAGCGCTGGGCGGATCTGCCGTGGGCAAAAGGCAACGGTCGGTGGTGGCCGTCAAGCTCCAGTGCCGAGGTTTCGTACGACAGCGACAACAGCCCAGTGCAGCAGAGCGTCCCGAAGCCCACTTCGAAGGCGCCAGCCAAGGCCAAGCAGACAAAGAAACCTACGCCGACGCCGAAGGCTAAGAAAACCACGGCTCCACCGAAGGCCAAGGGTAGCTATTCCTTCCGTGGCTGGGGCAAGTAAGTTACATGTGCAGTAGCGTGAGTAGAGACATCCTAATCTATCGAGTTTGACTCGCTTTGTGTGTGAAAGTGCGAGTGTTCTTTGTTGTGTGTACGGTTTGGCTTACTGCTCTCATGGGCCTGGTGCTGCTTGGCTCTTGACCTTGGGTCGCACTTGGCTCTGCTCGACTGTGTGAAGGAAGATCGCATCGTTCGGGTGGCTGCAGACAAAAATACAGTAATCGAGGACGTCAGTCTCACACTGTCAGCGACAAGTATCACCTCTCCAGCGGGGACGTACTCTTTCTCGCCCTCCTCGTACGTGTACGACGACGCGATGGCGAGCACGGAGCCGTCGTGGTTGAAGTCAAGCGCTGCGATGCTGGTCGGGTACTTGCGCAGGTGCGAGATGCGCTTCTTGTTGTCTCCGTCCCAGATATTCACGGAACCATCGCAGCCGCCCGTGGCGAAGGTGCCGTACGTGGGGTGGAAGGCCAGCGCGTTCACCGGGTAGATCAGCGTCTCGCCCTCCACCTTCTCTCGATGACACTTGAACGCATAGCTCTTGGCCTCGTCCACCGAGTGGTCTGCATGCAAGTACTCGAGTGCCACGCGGCCTTCGATCGAGCCCATGGCGAAGCCGCTGAGGTTGGGGAACACGCGCACGCAGCGCGTCTGGAACTTGAGCGGCGACTCCTTCTCGAGCAGCGGCCGCGCGAAGTTGCGCAGGTCGTACACGGCGTTGCGGCGCGCAGACGTGGACACCACCAGCAAGTGGCTGCGCAGGTCCATGCCAAACACCTTGCCCTCGAACTTGGCGTCATGGATCTGCTTGCCGTCGGCGCTGCGCACGTCCCAGACCTTGACGGCGCCGTCCCAGCCGCCGCTCACGGCCAGCCCGTACTCGCGCGTGTACTCGACGTGGCGCACGCCAGCCCCATGCGAGCCCAGCGTGCGCGCCTGCTTCGTGGTGAGGTCGAGCTGCTTGACGTGGCCGTCCAGGCCGCCCGTGAAGGCCTCGCTGTCGCCGCCGCCGTACGCGCAGGCCAGCAGCGGCGCGTCCGTCTCCACCTTGGCGCGCAGCTTCACGCCCTCGTACACGCGCAGCACGGCGTCCCAGGACGACACCAGCAGATGCGCGCGGTTGCCCGAGTGGCTGAAGCGCATGCTCGTCACGCCGTCGCTGGGCGGCGCCAGAATCTCCATCTCCATCTCCGCCATCTTCCTCCGTCTCGAGCGTCGTCGCGTGCCGTTTGTTGGTGCGCGACATTCAAACCCACGCGGCATTACCTCCGTTGTAGCATACATGTTACCAGTAACCCCTGTTAAAGCATATACGTTGGGGAGTACCGTGGACCCCTCCGGTAAGTACGCCTGACTTTCGTTTCTTCGGACGCCGGTCGTCCCCATACAAACGCACGAGTGATCTTGATCCCAGAGGACAGGCGGTGCGAGCACGAGTATGGACGTCTCTCCATCGACTGCCTACGCGTCCCCCATGGACACCTCTGAGGACGCGTGGAGCTTCCGCGCGCGCCACGTGCCGCTGCGGACCACGCGCCAGCGCTCCGCGCCCGTGAAGCCGTCGCCCCGCCGCGTCTTCCACACGCTGCGCCGCATGCAACTCACGGGCTCCACGGCGCAGGACGTCGCGCGCCCCGAGACGGAGCAGGCCACGCCCTGGAAGCGCCACGGCGCGCGCGCGCGTCTGCAGACCGTCGCGGACCTCCCGCGGGCGTTCGTCGACGACCGCAACAGCGACGACGCGCTCGAGTACGAGCGGCAGCTCACGTTCAACGGCCAGAAGCGCAGCTTCGTGCACCTGCTGCGAGAGATCTACGACATTTTGGACGCGACGCAGGGCGACAAGAAGCCGCTGCGGCGGCTGCTGCACGACATCGTGAACCGCGTGCTCGAGCCTGGCATGCTCCACGGCGGCAGTGGCGGCGCGGCCAACGTCTCGGACGCTGCGCTGGACGCCGTAGCGGCCGAGCGCGAGCGCTTCCTGCGACTGGGCGGTGCCGAGTGTTTGTTGCGCGTCATCCACGTGCTGCGCGTGGAGGACCACGCCGCGCCGGTCGTGCCCAGCACCGACTCGCCGGCAGCCAGCGCGGCGTCGCTGGAAGACCACACGGTGCGCCACCGCCGCAACGTGACGGACCGCATGGACGTGCGCGCACTGTGGGGGACACCGTCGCCCGTTTGCATCGACACTACCAGCAAGAGCGCGCGGCCAGAATCTAGCGCCCACCGCACCATCCTGAACGACGCCATGGGCATTCTGCGCGAGCTCTGCTACTTCTCTCTCCCGCTCGCGCGCGACCTGTGCAACCTGGACGGGCTCATCGTGTATCTTTTCCAGCTCATGGAAGTCAACAAGTGCTTCGACAACGCCGCCGGTCTTGTCGAAGAGATCCTGGCCGTTCGCGATGACTCCTTTGACCTCAGCTGCATCCGTACGTACTCTTTGTCTTGGCTTTATATGATAGCTGAAGGTGCTGACGGACTAATCTCCTTCGCTGACTGCAGCGCGGTTTCACGAGATCGTCAAGTCGCTATCCACGCGCCAACTCGCGTTCTTCTGTCGTGTGCTTGCTCTCGTGGTGTTTGAGCCTGAAGACCGCCGCCTACTCGAGACTTCGAGTACGTTTCCCCCTCTGCAAGTGATGATTTAAGATTGCTCTGAGCTGACGCCACGGTTGATTGTGGCTAACAGAGGTGATCAAGTCAATGGAGCTGCTCAAGCTGCGGCGCAACCGCTTGCTGCGTGCCGACAATGTTGTCGACCGCAACCACGCGATCCTGTACAACTCGCCGACCATCATGACGCGTTTGCTCACTGTGCTGAAAGTCCAGAACTACTACTTCGCGCTGAACTCGGTGTATGAGCCATTCACCAACGATCTCGCCACGTCCGCCGAGTTCGCGATGCTGCTGAGCCAGATGACGGACCGTAGCGATTGGGAGACTGTCGAACGCCTCACTTCGAGTCCGTTGCTGGCCCCTGATGGTAACTTCAACGTACTGCGCAATCGACAGAGACCCAACGAAGCTCACCCCCCAGTCGACTTTCACGACGCACCACACAACCCATTCATGCTCGAAACAGCGATCTTGCGCGACCTGATCTTTCGACAACGGGAGCCTACTGGACGAATCCGTGATCGAGATGATGTGGAGGCACAGATCATTATGAAGTCGATCATCCTGGCACCGTATCGCGTGGAAGTGCTATTCGTGCTGTGCACGTTGCTCAACGGCAAGCGCAAGATTGACTTTCAGGACAGGCTCGCAGCGATGGGACTCGTAACGTCTCTCAACTTGATGTTTGACAAGTTTGAGTGGCATACGACGACACCGCCATCGCCGCAGGCGCCACTCCATGGGCCCGGGTGTGGATGCAGTCTCGACGCATCACTCAAGATCCAGTTCTTGCGTCTGATCCACAATTTTTGTGATCGTGATTACAGCGACAACGCGAGTAAGCTGCTGCTGCTGAGTCCGTACGAAATCGAGATGCTGAACAAACCGGACGTCAGCCCGATCGATCTTAGCCACAGTGACAAGGGACTGCTCAGCAAGATCATCCACACGCTGATTCAGCAGCCAGCCGACTCAATCTACCGCTTCTGGCTCGCGTCGTGTGTGGAGGCCTTCTTGCGTCGTGCGACGCCGAACGAACAGCTTTTTGTTGCGCGGACGCCGTTGCTGAAATCACTTGTCGACGAAATCCTGAGTGGAGGATTCCGCGCGCAGGGCAGTTTCCAGTCGGCGTTCGATTTGCTGGGCGAGATGACCAAGGGTAACTGGCAGACGCTCCAGCTCTTCCATCGCCTGCTTGACAATGACCAGTTCAGCAAGTTTATGGGTACGTGGCGAAATCATCCTGTTTTCCGTCTCGATGAGCGCATGAACATGACTGACTCATGCGTGCTGTTGATTTGACAGAGGTGGTGATTCGCAACCTGGTCGACTCGAATGTGTTCGTCCGGTCGATGCTGCTGTCAGCCGAGAAGTTTGCAAAGCAGCCGCTCATGGGCACCTTTGGCATGGCGGATGATTTTGCGATGGACCGCATGAGTGAGTTCCTCACACTGAACGTTGTGCGCCTCCTGAAGGACCTCATGACGATCGTCACGCTGGACGATGTCAACCATGAGAACATTTGCTGCCTCAACACTGCAATCGTGATCCTCATCTTCCAGCGTCGTCGTTCGAGGCTGCCTGCAATTCTCGAGGCACTTCGAGACCACGAAGAGCTCTCAGGCAAGACGGGCTACGTCTGCTCTAACTTCCGCGCGCTTCTATGGTTTTGGATTCAGTACTACACACCTCGTGGCCGCGACCGACTCAGTCTCGAACACTCCAGCGATGTCAAGTTCGAAGAATGGCGTGACGTGGTGGCGCTGTTGTGTGCAGACGACGGCTCGTCAACCGCGCTCCTCCAGACCCCCATGGCGCTGCCAGCGTCCCCATACTCACGGCTCTATGCGTCGATCGTGCCCGCGCATCGCCTGCAGACTTAGACGCGAGTGATAGAACACTAGAGCTGGCAGCGTGACTGCCGACCGCCTGGTGATCAGATTTTGACGCCTGTGCTTGTGAAATACTTGATCTAATCAATGGACTCCACACTCCACACCCCACCACCATGCAGCACAGTGTCTTGGCTATAAAAAGAGAACTGGGGTCCTCACTTCAGAGTCGCCATCGACTGTGCGCGCGTCAGCACAGACAGTCGAAGCCGCAAGTGCCACCAGCAAAACGTCAACATGACCAAGGCCAGCATGCTTAACCGCCCGTTGCGGTGCGTTCAAGGTGAGAGGTGTCTGTGTGTGGGTGCTGGAGGGAGGATCTGACTGATTGCCACTGGCCAGAGCTGAGTGAGTTCGACGTAGCCATGGGCTGGGCATTCCGCGATCTGACTCTCCACGACGAACAACAGAGCCACTCTCTCGATCAGGACGACTTGGAGCAGGAGCACCGGGAGCATAAGCGTCGAGAGCACACGCACACGGCGTTCGATGAACGTGTGGAGATCCCTCTCGAGTTTGTAGGACCAACAGGACCAGTTCGCACGAAGCAAGCGAGTCACTCCAACAAGAAGACGAAGAAGACGACAGCGTCGATGGTGCATAGCGCCGCGTACAGCAAGCGGCCAACGTCGAAAAATGCGCCAGCTAAGCCAAAACCACCGCCAGCATCGAAGGATCGGAGCAGGGGCCGCAGTCGCTCGCCTACGCGACAGGAGGAGGTTGACTTTGTCTACGATGTCGACACAAGACGGAAGCTGCGAGACCGGATGGATGCCGAGCGGATAGAGACACTTCACAAGGCGGAGGAGAAGGAGGCGAAGCTGAGAGCTGAGCACAAGTGGGTGGGTGACCGACCCCCGCCGAGGAAGCAGGCGTGGCAGACATCGAACGACAGCCAGGACACACGACCAGCTTCGCCCACGGACAAGCCCCGGCGAGTGATGTCTGCTGGAAGCTCCCACAGCCGTTCATCGTCTACTGCAACTGGCACGGGGACCAAGGCGCTGTCGTCCAAGACGTCCATCGCCCCCAACCTCTCGGAGTGGCGAACGCAGGAGTTCCCCGTGTACGCCTCTACCGAGACCCAGTACGCACAGCGTCGGCGGGAGGACGCTCAACGCCAGGCGCAGCAGCGACGCGAAGCGCGAGAAGTCGCCAGCACGATCGACGCGTTCGAGCAGAACCTGAAGCAGTGGACAAGCTGAGCCAAAGACACACAGAGAGAGAGAGAGAGAGAGAGAGAGAGAGAGAGACAAAGGGGGAAGCGTGGAGTGTGGATTACAACGACTATGCGGTGCGCAGCGGCGGCGCGATGAGGATGACGACGTCTCCGCGCACGAACAGCATCTCGATCTCACGCTTGGACTGCTTGATGATCTCCTCGTAGGTCTCCTCGTCCAGCTCCTGGGTCGTGATGGTCTCCTCCACCGCGCTCAGCACGAGGTTCAGGTGCTGGTCGTACGCCTGCAGCACGCCACGCAGCTCTCGGTCGCCGCGGCACTTGACGTGCACCTTCTCACCAATGCTCAGGCGGATCAGGTCCATGGGCTCGTCGATCGTGGACGCCATCGTGAATGCGGAAGGAGGAAGGATGCGGATGGAGCTCTTGGATTTGCTTTGTCGGTGCTGCGGAGCTGCTGCCTCAACGGCGCCACAGCTGGAATTAAACCTAGTGATTGAAACCTATACACCTACTGTGACGTAGGTAGGTTTAATTGGTCGGTTCGTTTATAGAACGGTATGTGTTCTTGTAGGGAGATGAATGGAGCTGTGTGTGCGTGGGTGGTTCAAAGCAAGCGAACAGCTCACGAGGGTCAGACGCCAACGATGACGCGGGCGGATGCGAGCGGCGCGGCGACGGCCGACGCGCAGAGCGACTCGGAGGAGATGGAAAGCGAGGAGGACGAAGTTGTGATGGATCCGTCGGATCCACGCGCTCACGGGCGCCAGAATCTGAGTGCAAGAACGAAACCACAGGCGAGTAAGTCGCGCTGGGACAGCGGCGACGAGGAAGACGAGGACGAGTCGGAGGAAGTGGACGAGGACCTGGGCGTGCCAGTGCAAATGGACGATGGTGAGGTGCAGCCTGAAGAGGAGCAGCCAACGAAGGCGACGACGAATGCCGATGTGACCGAGAAGCTGAAGGCGCGGCTATCGGGGTGGGCCGCGTCACGCTTCCTCGTGCCGCGCAGCGAGCGGAAGCTGCCAGTGCTGGAGGAGCCGCCACTGGAGCCACTCAATGATTTCATCCTCAGTGACTTTGGCACGCGCTTTCGCGGCGGCGTGCAGGTGGAGAGTACGGCAGCCCAGGACGAAGACAGCGACAGCGACGACGGCGAGAACGACAAGTTCAAGGTCGGCGCACCGCTGTTCTCTGCTGACGGTTCGCCACTTGATGCGAAGGACGATGCGGCCAAGAAGAGCGGTAAAGACAAAGAGAAGGACAAGGAGAAGGACCCGAAGAAGCGCCGCCCGGAGAACCGGTACTTCATCACGGACCTGGCTACGAAGTGCTTCAACTGCGGGCAGGTAGGGCACATGTCGGCCGTGTGCGCCAATGACAAGCTGCAGAAGCCATGCTACTACTGCGCGTTGCGCGGTCACAGCTCCTTTGCGTGTCCTCATTTGCCGTGCTCGGCATGCATGCAGTTGGGCCACGAGTTCAAGGACTGTCCGAACAAGAGACTCAACCGCAGTCGCAGCTGCGGACTGTGCGGGCGTACGGGCCACGAGTCCAAGGAATGCGACACTAGCTCACGCGGTGGTCTGCCAGTTACATGCATGGTGTGCGCGGACGAAGGCCACTTGCACTGCGCGCCCATCCCGCCGCCGGCCGACCGCCGGGTGTACTGCACCTACTGCGCTGGCAACCACAAGCTCTCGCACTGCCGTGAATATGTGGCGCCAGCGACGATGAGCTTCACTGCACGGCTGCCGCGATCCGATATGAAGTGCTTCGTATGCAACACGGCCGGTCACATTGCAGCGGAGTGCCCCAAGCGCACGGGGTACAACGGCGGCGGCAGTTGCTTCAATTGCGGTCAGCGTGGCCACTACGCCAGCGACTGCCCGTCCGCTCGCGGCGGTGGAAACAACGCTAGCAGTCGCAAACGTGGACGCAACGAGTACTATGCGGATGACGATGACGAGGATGATAGCTACAATCGCGGACGAGGCGGGCGCTCCTATGGACAGCGCGGCGGCAACCACACGCGCTACGAGGAGCAGTACGAGGACGACGATGGCGACGAGGATCAGTACTACTACGTGCCTAACGGTGGTCAGTCCAAGAAGAAGCCTCGACTGGATGCAGCGTTGCCCAGCTACCGCAACAACAACGGTGGTGGTGGTGGATACAAGGGCAACAACCGCAACCAGCGCAACGGCAATGGCAACGGAGACCGACGGAGATACAGATAGCCGATGCGCGGCGGCACAGTAGTGTTCATCCTGTACATACGCAGGCAGACATACCCTTACTATAGACGATAGATACATCCGTCCAGCTGCAGCTCCTTCGTGTCTGTCCAACTGTGCGAGAAGCATGCGCTGCGCGCGATCCTTCTTCCCACGCGATCGTTGAGTGTCTCGCCCGCCACTGCAAGCTCATCCGCAGACGCAGGGCGCTCCAGCTTCATCAGGTCAACGACTACTCGACGCGTATCATCAGCCAGATGCGCTCGCGGTCATGTCGTCCGGCGCATGCAGGCCGCCGCGCAAAGTGGATCCTCCATGCGGTGGCGGCTCGCGTTCCGCGGGTGCAGACTGGAGCTCTCCGATGCACGAGCTCCGGAGCTCCTCCGGTAAAGTACGAAATGAGAACACGCGGGTCCGGGCACCGTAGGAAGCGTGATCTAATGCATCGCCTTTGGAAGGGTATGCTTCCTTGGCGGTGAACGGTGAACCCCATCTGGCTCAGCGCCGTGTTCGCGCTGGTCGTCTGCGCCCGCTCAGACTCAGACGAGCTCTGGATCCCCGTGTGTGTGGTGATATTGTAGATCGACGACCGAGCCGGGGTGTAGGGTTGGCGCTCTAGTCTCTGGGCCGCGCCTCCACGCCGACAACTTCCAGCCAGCGTGGGTGGCGTCCGTTCGCGGCAGCTCCGATCCCGCATCCCTAATCGATCCTGCCCTTCCCCCTTTCGAGCGTCTCGCTGGTGCAGTTCCTGCTGATGCTGACGTCCAGCTGTGCGACTGGAACCGAGTGTGGATGTGCGCTGACTCCGGGGTCACACGACCACTCTGGACGAAAACGTCAGCCAAAATCGTGTCAGCATCTGTCACTCCGGCGACCGCGCCCCAGAACCAGCTGGCGTCGCGCCACTCCGCATACAAACCCCAAGTGTGTTGTAAAGAGAGTGGCGTCCGGGCGGCAGAGTTCGCCGGACCACATGGCCCTGCCGGCTCTTTCCCCGTGGAAATCCAGCGCCGGCGACCGCGAATGGAGCTGCTCGCGCACCAGCCCATTGCTTCTTTTGCCCGGTAGAGACGACGCCCTGAAAGCTCCCTCTTCCACGGCATTCGCTTGCTCTCCAGGACAGAACCCAATCGCATCCACACGTAGCAGGCACACATGAAGCTCGCCAAGGGACTCGTGGTGGCGGCCGTGTTCGCCGTCGCGCAGATCAACGCGCTGAGCTTCGAGCAGTACCAGCCAGCCAAGGGCGACGCGCTGCCGGCGCCAGTGAAGCCGGCGGGGGATGCCGTGGCCGGCGAGGCCACGCTCACGCCTGCGACGACGACGCCAGCGCCGACGACTGTGGCGCCTGTGACCAAAGCGCCAGCGACCACCACGCCAGCGCGCGCGGGCGACGGCAGCGAGGACTGCGAGTACCCTATTAAGAAGGACACGAAGGGCGACGAGGACTGCGAGTACCCGATTAAGAAGGAGAAGAAGGACAAGAAGGACGAGGACTGCGAGTACCCAGTCAAGAAGGACGATGACGACTGTGAGTTCCCTGTCAAGAAGGACTCGGACGACTGCGAGTTCCCTGTCAAGAAGGACGACGATGACTGCGAGTTCCCAGTGAAGAAGGATGATGACGACTGTGAGTACCCTATCAAGAAGGATGACAAGCCAGCGGCTCAGCCAGCGGCGCCTGTCCCAGCTCCAGCTCCAGCTTCGCCTCCAGCTGCCAAGCCAGCGGCCCCAGCTCCAGCTCCGGCAGGTAAGCCAGCGGCTCCAGCCCCAGCTCCTGCAGGAAAGCCTGCGGCTTCGGACGCTGACGATGACGACACCGGCAACGATGGTGACGCCTCGCAGATCGTCCCAAGCGCCGGTAAGCCAGCACCTGCCCCAGCTCCGGCCCCTGCTCCTGCCTCTGGCTCGGCGGGTAAGCCAAGCGCTCCAGCTCCTGCTCCAGCCCCAGCTCCGGCTCCGGCTCCTGTCCCTGCTGGTAAGCCAAGCTCCCCAGCGGCTGCTCCTGCCCCAGGTCCAGCTCCTGCCCCTGCTCCAGCTCCTGCTCCTGCTGGCAAGCCAAGTGCCCCGGCCCCTGCTCCTGCTGGCAAGCCTAGCGCCCCAGCGCCAGCCCCAGCGTCGGGCAACGGCACGAAGCCAGCCCCAGTCCCAGCTCCTGTGCCTAGCGACGACGACAGCGAGGACTGCTCGTACCCGACGAAGAAGGACGATGACGATGATTGCGCGTTCCCAATTAAGAAGGACGACGATGACTGCGCGTATCCGATCAAGAAGGATAACGATGACTGTGAGTTCCCAATTAAGAAGGAAGACAAGGGAAAGAAGGACGAGGACTGTGAGTACCCAATTAAGAAGGAGGACAAGGGCAAGAAGGACGAAGATTGTGAGTTCCCTATCAAGAAGGAGGACAAGGGCAAGAAGGACGACGAGGACTGCGAGTTCCCTATCAAGAAGGACACCACCACGCCTGCGAAGGCTCCGGCGACCCCTGCTGCCACCCCAGCGGCACCAGTCACGGCCGCTACCACCGCCCCATCGACGGTCCCAGCGCCAGTGCCCACGGCGGCCACTCCTGCCAAGGGCAAGGAGCCTCTCACGCCTTCCCCAGCTCTTACAACTGCATCTCCATACAACCAGCGGTCTATCGAAGGTAACGGTTACGACGTGAAAGCAGTTGGTTTCAAGCAGGGTGACGATGCCGCTGAGGATGGTTCGGAAGCCTCCGGCCTCGCTGTGCCACTCATTGCCGGTGGCTGCGCTGTTGTCGTGCTTGGTGTGATGGCTGCGGTCTACCACAAGCGTCGTACCTCGAAGAAGAGCAAGTCGTCGCAGGGTGCCATATTTACGATCGACCAGAACGCGTCGGGCCTGTAAGCCCCCTGCCTGCCTGCCTGCTGCTCTTCGATGGTTCTTCTTGGTGTAATGCGAGCGTGTCCCGTTCGGCCATTAATGTATGACACGAGCGCTTTTTGTGCCACCTTTTCTCTGTGTAATGCCCAACCAACAAACTGTTTCAATATACTACTAGATCGTTCGCCTTTGATCCTCATCCATCTCGATCGCGTGCAGTCAGCAACATCACCGCCGACAATGCCACAACCACCATCGTCCACCTCGCCTCGCGTCCAGTCGCTGGTCTGCCGGCGGCGTTCTTCGTACGGACCGACCAGAGCTCGAACTCTCGTATGCCGTACACCACGCGCTCATTCGTCTTGCCCACGGCTGCCGTGGATCCGTCGACCGTGCACGACATCGTGTCGGCACACACGTTAGGAGTCTCGATGACCACTCGCAGGAACATGAAGCGCGGGTCCACTTTGTCTAGTCCCGTGGCGAGCGTGTCCACGCGGTCGTAGCTGATGGTCTTGTTCGCAACTGCCGCGATGGTCTGGAAGTTCTCGCCCAGATACGACACGCGCACTTTGTACGCTGACGGCGTGAGGTATCCGTGCCAGCGGATCACGATGCGCTTGAGCGTGGGTGGCGCCGCTGTCATGTTGAGCTGCCAGTACACCTTGTCCGTGCGTGGGTTTTCGTCGCCGCTCGACCACCAACTGCTCTCATCTGTGAACCCGTCGATGGCATTCTGCGGCACGAACACCGTGTCGCGCACGGCGTTGGGCGGGTAGTCGTAGTAGCTGCTCGCGTGGGCGATCTGCGCGGTCGCAGCGTTGAACTCGACGCCCGGGACGCTGACGATCGCCACCGCAGGCGCCGCATACAGCCATCCGACCAGGAAGCGCAGCAAGAGGTGCATGTGCGACGTGTGAGAATGGAGGATCTCTGGACGAAATCCAGAAGATCAAGTGTTCCCCCACGAAGAGACGCGAGCAGAGTGATGATCCGTAACTCCATAAACGAATACTTCGTTTCGACCGCTTCAATCGAGCAGCTATTTCTGTCGCGTGGAAGGCGAGCATGGACGCCAGCGATCGGCATATTGGTGCTCGCAGTGCGTCAGCTACGCGGCGTTGGAAGGCGCAGGAGATCAGTGAGGAGTAGGCGGCGATATGGGCGACTACGGCGCGTCGTCCGCGTCTGCGGAGCTGCATCTGAAGATGAGCAAGAAGATCGCGCAGCTCACGAAAGTGATCTTCCACCTCAACACGCGCAATGAGGACTTTCAGATGGAGTTCTCGCACCTCAAGCAAGTGCAGGCCGTCGAGCTGCAGCAGCTCACGCAGGACGCGGCGGCCAAGCTCAAGCTGCTGACCGAGCAGCTCCAGCTCCAGAAGGATCTGACCACGCAGGCCGAGGCGCGAGCTGCCAAGGACAAGCAGCAGTTCCTGAAGGACGTCGCGCTGTTCCAGCAGCAAGCAGCCACGCAGCAGACCGCGGCACAAAAAGAGTTCCAGCGGCGCGTGCAAATGCTGGAGGAGCAAGTGGAGCAGAGCCGCCGAGCGTTCGTGGAGAGGATCCAGCAGCTCACGCAAGTGGCGGAGACCCAGCAGCGCACTCAGCAGAACAAGGCGATGGCGAGTGCTGTGGCGGTCCAGAAAGAGTTGGAGGAGCTCAAGCGCAAGCACAGCGATGAGATGGAGCAGGTGGTGATGAGCTCGAACGCACGCTACACGCAGATGCTCGCGGAGCAGCTCCGAGTCCACGACGCGCTGAAGAAAGAGCTAGCGGATGAGCGAGTGAAGTGGCAACAGAACGCCAGCCACGAGCAGCAAACACTCCAACTGCAGATGAAGAAGGAGCGGGAGGAGGCGCAAGCACGACTAGAGGAGACGAAGCACCAGTTTGTAGGCAAGATGGAGCATCTACTTAAGGATTCCGAGTCCCTGAGAGCCCAGGAAGCGAAACTGAGGCTAGAAAAAGAGGAGCTGATGAAGACGCAAGGAGAGATGCAGCGCCAGATGAAGATGCTGGAGCTGCAAGTGAGCAAAGCGCAACAGGAAACGCTGAGTATCCGTAAGGATAGCGAGTCCAGCGTGCAGAAGATGCAGCACACACTCGCTCTCATGACTGAAAAGATCGACAAACTCACGTCGGAGCTAGAGGCACTCAAGAAGACGCTGGCAGAGCGCGATAGTGCGCTGCAGAAGGCCATGAAAGAGCGTGATGCACTGCAGCTCGAGTTGTTGCAAGGCTCTGCCAGTTTGTCGGAGAAACACGCCCAGCACACACAGCAAATTACCGAGAGAGACCTGAAGTTGGCGAACTTCCAAGCAGAAATCGCGCTTCTTCGACAGCAAAACAGCGTGACTGAGGCAAATGCCGCGCAAAAGATCCAGGCACTCGAAACGCGCATCACTGAGAAAGAGAAGGAGGTCAGTGAGCTTCAGCAGAAACTCGCCAGTGCGGAGATGCTGCGATCATCCCTCCAGAAGGACAAAGAGAAGGCACTCTCTGAGGTGAAGCAGAAGTTGAAGGAGGCCGAAGAGACAATCCTGGTGCTTCAAGCGGAGCATGCAAAAGTGATCCACGAGATCAAAAGCAGCCATTCACAGACGCTCGAATCGCTAACCAGTCAGCACCGACAAACGCTAGAGTCGATGAAGACTGATGCTGATCGGCGAGTCGCTGAAGTGGAAGCTCAGCTGAAGCAGCGTTCGAGTGCATCCATGGAGAAGGCGCTGAGTGATGCCAATCAGCAACATGCTCAGGCACTAGCACAGCTCCAAGCGGGTTTAGACGCGAACGAAAGCGCCTGGAACAAGCAAAAGACGCAGCTCCAAGACCAGGTACAGCAGCTTCAAGCAGAGCTGGCGCTCAAGACAAGAGAATCAAAGGACTCGCAGGCAAAGGTCCTGGAACTCACTGCTAAGTTGAAGAAGTGCGAAGAGCAGCTTGCACTGCTGCAGACAGAGAAGGAGACGATTGCAAAGTCCTCACAAAAGACACAAAAAGAACGAGACGAGGCCTTTCAGAAGCAGCTGAAAGAGCTCACCGCCCAGAACGAGAGCGCTGTCAAGCGGCTAAGCAGCGAGAAGGACCGGCTTGTCGCTGAACACAAACAAACGCTGATGAAGCTCGCGCAAGACCACGCTGCACAGCTGAACACGGCTCAAAGTGAGTGGGAGAATGAGCAGAAAGCTCGGCTGAGTAGCCAGAACGCGGAGCTGAGCGCGTTTTACGAGCAGCAGCTCACGGAGTTGAAGGGGTTGATACAGAGCGAAAGGGCGAGTGCTGAAGTGGCTGCAGGAACTGCACGAGAGCTGCAGCAGCGGCTAGAGGAAGGGCGAGCGAGCGACGCTGAGAGTTTCCGTGCCGAGGTCCAGCGACTGATGAGCAATGCGGAACAAAAGCTGCTGGCGTTGGAACGCGACCACCAGAACGCCGCGGAGGCCGCGATGGTCGAGCACACCAATGATATGGATCGGCTGAAAGCCAAGTTCAAGAAAGAGAAAGAAGAGCTGCTGCGTGCGTCGGTAGACCAAGTGGAGCAGAAGCGTTCACAGTTGATAGCTCAACACGCCAAAGAGCTCGAGGCGCGGCGAGTAGAGCACGCGGCTGCGATGCGGTCGCTAGAAGAGACGCTTCAGGCCCAGCGCAATACTGAGGCGTTAGCATTGCGAGCTGAGATGGCGCAAAAACTTAAGGATCTACGAGCACAGAAGGACCAGGAGCACGCACGGGCCATGGCGGAGGCAAAGACTGTCCACGACACCCAGTTCTCTGCTCTCCAGAAGCAGGCTGATGCCACGCAGACCTCGCTGATGCACCGATCAGCAGAGTTGGAGACCGCACGTGGAGAGGCCGAGGCTCTTCAACGTACGCTGGATGCAAAGACAATTGAATTCCATGACCGTGTGACGACACTGGAGAGGACAAATCGTGAGGAGATGGAGAAGCTGAAGCTGGCGGCCAAGCGTGAGATGGATCGGCTACTGGAAGAGAATCTGTCCGAGACGCGGCAGCTGAGCGAGCAGTTCGAGGAGACGAAGCGCCTGATGCTGGACAAAGTGGCGTTCCTGAAGCAGACGATCGCTGACTGGGAGACCAAGTACGATCGGCGCGAGTCGCGGCCAGAGGACGTGATGCGCATTGCGGCACTGGAGCGGAGCGTGGCCGAGAAGGAGGCGCTTGTGAAGCAGACGCTGGACGAGATGGCGTACTTCAAGCGCGAGCTGCTGAACCGCGAGGAGATGTACAACAAGACGTTCGCTCGTACGCCGAATGTGGGCGTGTTGCAGGTGCTCAAGCCTCACGTGTTGATGCAGAGCCAGCTCAACCAGATGAACCAGCCAACGCCTACGCCGCCTCCCACCATGGCGACGTCTGCCCAGGGCGTCAAGCGCAAGAGCGTCAAGCCCAGTGCCGGGATGAACGCTGGCGAGCCGCAGTCGGAGCCGCTGCAACGGAGGGGCAGCGAGCGAGGCACAGCGGCCACAACGACCCCCACGGCGAGAAAGGCGCTGCCGCCACTGGGCAATAACCAAGTGCTGGGTCTGTAACCGTCTAATCTACTGATTTTGGATGAGGGTACGTTGTGGTTTATCGTGCATTTGGCAAAATAGCGTACACACGCTATCCGATGGGGAGCTGTCCCTTGTTTGAGGTGGACACTCGTGAAACGAGGGACGCGGTGCCCGAAAGTGACCCAGGTCGAAAAGAATCCCACGAGCTCCTCACGGAAGAGATCCGCCCTCGACCATGGGCAGCGACGCCGTCCACGCAGAGCTGCGCCGCGTACGTCCGCAGCCGCCACTGCGTAGAGGGAATGGATGGGGGGACGCTAATGGGCTCTGTGTGTGTCTGGGTTGATAGATTGCGGCGCTGGGCGACCAGAAGGAGAAGACGGCGGCGTACAAGGCGCTGCTGGACGCGTCGGCGCACGACGTGGAGCGCCTGCAGGCCATCGTGACGCACTTGCTGGACGAGGACGTGCTGCTCGTGGTGTCGCGCGCGGCCGTGACGCACTTGGCGGCGCTCACGCAGCAGCTGGACGTGGAGAAGCACAAGTGGAAGCTCGACTTTCTGAGCTTCTGTCTGGCCAAGATCAAGCCGCGCTTGCTCTCGTTCGAAGAAGCGGACGTGGTCTTCCGCGAGGCGCTGGCTGAGGTGTACGTGGACGAAGAAGAGTACATTGAGGCTGCCAAGGCGCTGGCAGCCATCAACCTCGAGAGCTCGGCGCGCCAGTACTCGGACGCGCAGAAGGCCGAGAAGTACGTGAAGATCGCGGAGCTGTACCTGCAGGAGGATGAGACCGTGGACGCCGAGAACTTTATCAACCGCGCCTCGCGCTTCATCCACAGTGTCGACGACTGGACGCTCAAGCTGCGGTACCAGGTGTCGTACGCACGCATCTTGGACTCGAAGCGCAAGTTCCTGGACGCGGCGCTGCGCTACTACGAGTTCTCGCAGTCCAAGCCCGACGAGGTGGACCCGGACGATCTGCTGGAGCTGCTGCACAAGGCCGTGACGTGCGCGATCCTGGCGTCGGCCGGCCCACAGCGCTCGCGACTGCTGGGCACGCTGTACAAGGACGAGCGTGTGAAGAACAGCGAGCACGCGCCGATCCTGGAGAAGATGTACACGGAGCAGCTCATCCGCCGTCCGGAGCTGACGCAGTTTGAGCTCAGTCTGCTGCCGCACCAGAAAGCCAAGCTTGCGAACGGCTTCTCGGTGCTGGAGAACGCGTTCTTGGAGCACAACCTGCTGGCTGCTAGCCGCGTGTACAGCAGCATTTCGCTAGACGAGCTGGGCAAGCTGCTGGAGATTGATGCCGACAGCGCGGAGCGCGTGGCCGCCACGATGATCTGCGAGGAGCGCATGAAGGGCAAGATCGACCAGTTCAGCGGCTTTTTGGAGTTTGAGAACACGGATGACGAGGCGCTGGCGGCGTTCGACACGCAGATCGCGTCGATCTGCTTCAACGTGAACCAGTGCGCCGAGAAGATCGAGCAGCAGTACCCGCAGCTCGTGCCACCACCGGCGTCCGCGACACAGGACGCGATCATGGCGTAACGTCGAGCAGCACGAAATGATGTGTTTTGATCATCTTGATTTGATTCTTTCCAGCACGCCCACAATTGTTACTCGTATAGTGCCTGTATCTATCTAGCTACGCTTCTGCTTATACACGGCGTACTGCGTGAACGCGGTGTGGCGCGGCGTGAGGAACGGCACGTAGAACGAACGGAAGGGCGACTTGGACGCCTCGGTGTGGAGAAACGGCTGCGAGTGCACGAGTTCCCACTGCTCGGGTAGCTCCCAGAACTTGGTCTCGTGCTGGTCGGGCAGATTGAGGTCGACGACGTAGTCGCAGTCGGCAAGCGCCACGTAGCGAGACGGCTCCTCCTGGTTGCGGTTGTTCATGTGCGTGGGGATGAGCGACGTCCCGTCCGGACGCTGCTCGAAGGGCTTGGGTAGCAGACCGCTGAACGCCGACTTGATGAACTGCACGCGTGTGGCGTTCGTGGGCACGAAGAAACTCGCCGGGAAGCGGTACCATTCCTTGCCCACACAGAGGTTCACGGGCTTACTAGGCGTCGAGAGCAGCACGCTCTTGGCGTCCGTGGGCAGCACGTGCTCGTGGAGGTGGTGATACACGCGGATGGGAGCAGAGAAGTTGACAACGTTGCTGGCCACGCGTGAGACGGAGAGGGCTGTGTAGGATCCGAGGGAGCCGTACACGAGCAGCGCTATCAGCAGCGTGGAGATAGCACTGCCCGGACGGAAGAGACGCTGAAGTCGATACACGAGTGCACTGAGCGTGACGGCAGCAGCGAGACACAGCAGCGGGTAGACGGGAAACAGGAACCGCTCTTCCTTATGGGCTTGCGCGAACATAATCGCGAGCCAGAGAAACAGCGGCGAGAGGAACACAAACCGGCGCGCCGTCGAGGTAGAAGCTGCAGACGCAGGGAGGAGAAACAGGAACACCAAGGCAGGAGCAGCGAGAAGAGCTGCGACGTTAAAGTTGAGTGCGAGGTTGAGCACGTAGAAGCTCCAGGGCTCCGTGCCGTAGAGCGTCGAGTCGGTCTCGCCACTGAGCACGTTGTACTCGACGATGTTCCACGCTGGCAGCACAACCTTGCGGTAGTAGTAGTAGTTGACGCCGACTTCGCTTGCGAGAACTATCACGCCAATGGCGGCGCCAACGAGCAGGCTCTTGACGACGCCTCGCGCCTGGAGTGTGTCGATGAGGAAGGGAACGAAAAGCACGCCGACATACGGCCAGCCACACAGCACGGCTACGACGCCCCAGAAGATGGCAAGATAGTGTTGCCTGTCCATCCACGCCGATACGAAGAGCATGAGCAGGTACATGACGAAGGTGCTGGGCAGAAAGGCTGTGCTGGCGTGGAAGATACCGGCGTTCCAGAGCAGCAGCCACAGCAGGTAGCGTGCGGTGCGACGGCCAAAGTGCGGGATGCTCGCGCGGTAAAAGAGAGCCTCGCAGTAGGCGCTGGCCAAGCCTAGTGCCGCACGTAGACCATAGAACACGAGCACTTTGGAGACCGCGGCGCCGCTGCCCACGAGCCCGACGTAGAAGCCCAGCGCCACGGCCTTGGCCGCGACGTAGTGGACGATAAGGTACAGGTAGGATCGCAGCGCGTACACTGGACTGTACTCCCACGTCTGGAAGCCGAAGCCATACATGATGAAGTGCAGCGGCTCCCAGTAGTTGAAGGTCTCGTCGCAGTCGGCGATCGGGTTGAGCATGGCCGACACCACGCGCGGCAGCACGAGCAGCGACACGGCCGTCTCCAGCGTCGGCGTCCACAGCGCGCGCTCGCCGGCGTCCGCCACCACGTGAGTTCGCTCGCTCTTCGTCTGCTGCTGTGGCTGCTGCGGCCTGGCGCTCGCCGCACGCGCGTCCTTGCGTCGCGCCGCCATCCTCGGATTTCTCTCTCACGCAGTTGGCCTGTCGAATGCCGCGTAGCTCCTGGGCGGGAGGCGCACTTTCTATCGTTTGTACCGTTTCTATAGCGTCCGTTTCACGACACGCCAGAGTGGTGGTCAGCCGTCACTCCTGCCGCCAGATTTGGAGCTGCTCGCGTGCAGAGATAGCGAGTAGAGAATAGCGCGGTCGAGGCCAATGTCCCCAGTGGTGGCATTCGTTGCCGCTGCAATTAGCACGCGCTGCGACCTGCCGCCGACTGGAACTGCACGCAGCCAAGAAACACCTTCAGCCGTACGTGAGCGTGTGCGTGTGTGTGGCAGTCCCGCGACGCGACCATGGGGTCTCGCGTGCACGCGGCCGAGCCGCGGCTGTCGCTCACGCCGGCGCCGGCCCTGGCCAAGCCCAGCACGTCCATCTACCCGGACGACCCGACGGGTGGGTCCACTGGCAGCATCGTGCCTTCGCGCCTCCCACAGCCGCGGCCGAGCACGATCCAACTGCGGCGCTCGTCCAGCGTCTCCCAGCATCTCAGCATGAACCAGAAGCGAAAGCAGACCATCCGCAACACCAACGACGCCCTCACAGAGGCCGCGATCGCCGTCACGGCGGCCACTATGGGCAGCACACGCGTGTTCAAGACGCAGGTCGCGCCCGAGGTGACTGATAGCAAGCACATGTCCAAGCGCACGTCGCTCGAAGTAGTGCCGCGAGACTCGTCGGCCACGCGCACCAAGGCGCTGAGCGAGTTCAACATCTTCCTCACGATCATGGACGAAGTGGCCATCCACATCGTCACGCTCTACTTCATCAACATCACGTCCTCCGCTGTGATCGTCAAGATGGAGCAGTCGTTCACCAAATACTACGCCAACTCGCAGCGGCGGCTGTACCTGCGCGGCCTCACGACACTCATCGTGTTCATGATATCCACGTTTGCTTACGACTATGTCGTGCTCTGGAAGAATCTCGACTTCAGTAGCTCCATCAAGACCACGGCAGCGACGCCATACGTTGGCAGCACGAAGCTGCCCAAGTTCACGCTCGTGGTCGGCCTCAAGATCGCAATTGTCATGCCCGTGATCTTCCTCACGTACTTCCGAGCTCGCAAACACTCGTACGCCGACGACTTCTGGCTCACGTGGATATGCATCACGATCGTCGCCGTGTACCCCCTAGCCTACAACAAGCTCACCAACGATTACGGCGTGTCCTGGGTATGCCTCGTGATCATGTACATCTACAGCTGCACGCCCATCCGCTTCTTCCAGTGCTCTGTATTCTGCCTCTGCTACTTGGTCGTGTACGTCATTGTCATGCTCGCCTACATCCCTGCAGACGAGGAAAATGCGTCCAATTCCTCGCGCGATCTCGTGTCGAGTGAGACACTATACGCATGTCTGTTCTGTCTGCTCATTCTGCTGCCGAGCCAGTCGCGAGAGTACGCTATCCGTGTGAGTTACATGAGCGAGCTCATGGTGTTGCTGCAGCAGGAGCAGCTCAAAATGGAGGAAGGGCGGTCCAAAGCGTTGCTGAATAGTATGCTGCCGCAGTCTATCGTCGTGCAGCTCCAGAGCGGACGTGAACTCATTGCCGATGCGTACGCCAATGTGACGGTGCTCTTCGCAGAGGTCTGTGACTTCGATTACTACTCCTCCAAACTCAAGCCACAGCACGTGGTAGAGCTGCTCAATATCCTCTTCTACAAGTTTGACAAACTCGTGGACGTTCACCACGTGCACAAGGTCGAGACCATCGGGGCTGTGTACATGGTTGTGGGCGGCTGTCCGGACCCGATCCCGAACCACGCCGAACTCGTAGCGAACCTCGCGCTGGACATGATCCGGTGTATGCCCGAGGTCAGTGAGAAGATAGCACGGAAACCGTGGGGTGCCACTGTGACGAACCTGAACATCCGCATCGGCATCAACAGCGGTGGACTCATGGCCGGCGTCGTGGGCATTCGCAATCCGCGCTTCAAGCTCTTTGGCGACACTGTGAATGTGGCATCGCGGATGGAGACGACCAACCTTCCAGGGCAGATCCAGATCACAGAGGCGACGTACAACATCCTGAAGGAGAGTTACTTCACGGCGTTTCGGGGCAAGGTGTTCGTGAAAGGAAGAGGCGACATGAACACGTTCTTTCTGAGAGGCCGCGGCAACTTCATCGTCCCACCGCCGGCCGTCGTAGGCAGCGGTGGCGCAAGCGCAGCAGGGGCAGCTGGTGAAAATGGCAGCCCTACGAAGCCGCACGGCCTGTCTCACTCTAACTTTGCAGCCGATCCAAAGCCTGAGGCGGAGACCAATTCGAATGATCAGTCTCGTGCCAGCAGCGGATCGAACCCGCCTCGACTTACTGTCGTACGCCACCGTCGACAGAACAGCGGTGTGCAGCGAGAGCCCGTCAAGACCGCCCCGAAGCAGAGCTCGCTCGTGGATCTGATCGCCATCTCGGGCTCGCACGCGCAGTCGTCTTCGTCCTCGTTGGTGCTGAATCCAGATGGTTCGATGAGCATGAAGCGTAACATGACGATGCAAAAGACCAACGAGCTGGTCACTGCAACGATTGCAGCCTCCCCGGCAACGTCAACACCGGTACCCACAGTGCTATCGCAGGAAGAGCGACGCCGCACGCTCTCGGCAATCCGCCGCAACAGTCTACGGGCTGTCGGTACTCAAAAACGGTCGATCATCCGCGAAAACATCTTCGACATTGTCGAAGAAGCCGAAGAAAGCCGGAG
Source organism: Pythium utonaiense (assembly GCA_023334595.1). NCBI lineage: Eukaryota > Oomycota > Peronosporomycetes > Pythiales > Pythiaceae > Pythium > Pythium utonaiense. The sequence goes on along the minus strand of JAADVE010000033.1, from coordinate 21,063 downwards.
TGACGACGCCCATGGTTCAAGCACAGCGATCATGAAGCTACCCAAGGGACTCACGCGATTTGAAGTGTTGTTCCGCATCCACGGAAGCTACAACCCACGCAACAGCGTGTCTCAAGAGGTGTCCGAGTTTGAAGAGAGCTACCGCATGGAGAACCGCCGTCGCTGGCTGCGGTTCTTCCGGCTCTCGATCCTCGTCTTCCTCATCGTGAAGCCGTTCATGACGCTTTACATGACCATACGCCTCGCCTCCACGCGCTCGTTCATCCAGAGCCACATCATCTTCGTCCTCAACTTCTGTATCATGTACCCACTGGGTATCCTCTATCTCCTCTACACGTTCTCCCCCCGCTTCATGGATTGGGAGCAGACCACGTCCGTACTCATCATCCTTGTGATTGCGCTCACACTGAGCACGGAGAGCATCGCGGCCAACTCGCTGGGCCACGCCTACATGAGCGTCATCGCGCTGTACCAATGCTACTTCGCCAACGTCTCGTTCATTCTGCGCGTGATCAGCGGCTTCATCATCCTCGCTATCTACCTGCTCACGAACCTTGTCATCGCACCAGCCATCGGCTGGAAGTCAGATACGGACCAGCTCCGCGTGGGTCGAAACGCGCTGTACATCTTCATCTTCTTCGCCGGCCAGGCGTGGGTCGTGTTCAACTCCGAGTTCAAGCAGCGCATCAACCACTACCGCGAGATCACTCTCAACTCACAAAAGCAAAAGCTCGTGGAAGAAGAAGCACGTATCACGAAGCTGCTGCAGAACCTGCTACCGGAGACCATCGTCCACAAGCTCAAGGAAGACCCGGAGGCCACGATCGCCGACTTCTTCGACAACGTAACCGTGCTCTTCACCGACATGGTCAACTTCACGGCCTACTCGTCCAAGGTCTCTGCCATGGAGCTTGTGCAGTTCCTCAACGACATGTACACGCGCTTCGACACGATCGCCGAGAAGGAGAACCTGTACAAAGTGGAGATCATCGGCGACGCGTACTTCGTGGTGGGTGGCTGCCCCATCGTGAGCCAGAACAACGCGCTAGCCGTGGTCACGGCCGCCACCGAGATGTTCGCCGTGCTGCCGTACTTGCGACGGAACTGCGGCGTGCCGGACCTCAATATCCGCATCGGCGTGCACTCGGGGCCTGTGCTGGCGGGCGTGGTGGGCAGCAAGGACCCGCGGTACCATCTCTTCGGGGAGACCGTGACGATCGCCCACAGCCTCGAGAGCAGCGGCGTTCCCGGGCGCATCCACATCAGCGAGGCCACGTGGGCGCGCATGAACAAGGACACACCCGGCCACGGCTTCAAGGTCGAGTACCACACGCTGCTGTCCATCCACGGCTACTCCAAGAAGATCCGCACGTACTTTGTAACATAATAGAATAGGAGAACACGCCACTTCAACATCATCCCGCGACGGTCTTGTATTGGAGGTGGGTACAGTGCCCCGCCAAGGGGTTACACTGTACCCTCCGCCCTCTGGAAGTTTGGATCCGGAAATGGAGGAGAGCTGCTCGCCAGCAGGAGCCACGCACGCGACGCGACCGTGAACGACCATGACGCGACTGGCCACGGGCATGCAGGTGCGCATCGTCGACTCGGACGACGTGGGCACGCTCATCCAGATCCGCGAGGCCTCGCAGACCTGCGTGATCAAGCTCGCGACCGGCGCGCTGCGGAAGAACGTGCCGCTGGACGACGTCAAGGAGGCGCGCGGCGCGGCTGATGGCGGCGGCGGCAAGTCGCCCATCCGTCTGGGCGGCGCCGTGGAGCTGCTGGCGCTGCCGCCGTCCACGGCGTCGGGATCTGCGTCGCCTGCGAAGCGAAACGGAGGCGCGAGCGCCAAGAACGCGGCGCTGGAAGTGGGTGACGCCGTGCGCGCGCGGTACAAGAGAGGCGCCAAGTGGTTCGACGGCAAGATCCTGAAGGTGCGCGTGGACGGCACGTACGACGTGCAGTACGACGACGGTGACGTGGAGATGAAGGTGGACGCGCAGTACGTGGAGGCAGCGGAGAAGTCCCCGAAGACGCAGCTCTCGCCCGTCAAGTCGCCACTGGGAAAGGCGTCGACGCAGCGAAGTGCGTTCGCAGTGGGCGACAAGGTGAAGGCAAGATACAAGAAAGGAGCTAAACTGTTCAGTGGAAAGGTGACGAAGGCCCACGCGGACGGGACGTATGACATCCGCTACGACGACGGTGACTTGGAGACGCGAGTGGAGGCGAGTTACATCCAGGGCGAGAGCGACGGCGAGTCACCACGCGAGGTGTCGTCACCGAAGAAGAGCGCGGCGTCAAAGAGCCGTGTGGTGTTTGGAGTGGGCGACAAGGTGAAAGCGCGCTACAAGAAAGGCACCAAGCTGTTCGCTGGGAAGATCACGAAGGCTCATGCAGATGGCTCGTACGACATTCGATACGAGGACGGCGACACAGAGACGCGTGTTGATCCGCAGTACATTGAGGCGACGGCAGCCAGTGAGGCGTCGTCCCCGAAGAAAAGCGCGGCCAAGTCACCGCCACGGCGGATCGGTGACAAGGTGCGCGCGCGATACAAGAAAGGGTCCAAGTTCTTCAACGGCATGGTCACAAAGGTGCACGCGGACGGGTCCGTAGACATCCGCTACGAAGACGGAGACACAGAGAACCGAGTGGAACCGCAGTACATTGAAGTGCTGACGGGTGACGTGTCAGACGCGGAGGAAGAACCACCACGAAGGGCGTCGAAAGTATGGCGCGTGGATGATGTAGTGATGGCAAAGTACAAGAAAGGCAAGAAGTCGTACGCAGGGACGATCAAGCGTGTTCATAGTGATGGCACATATGACATCCGGTATGAAGATGGAGACGTGGAGACACGAGTAGAAGTGCAGTACATCGAGCCACGCGCTGAGACGGAGACATCCTCACGAGCATCGAGTCCAAAAAAGTCATCGCAGCCTTTTGAAGTGGGTGACAAAGTGAAGGCAAGGTATAAAGGCGGAGCGAGGCTACTACCGGGCAAGATTGTCAAAGCTAGAGTCGATGGCACGTACGACGTCAAGTTCGAAGACGGGGACCTGGAAACGGGCGTGGAGCCGCGTCATATTGAGCCGATTCAATCTCGTGAGGCTGAAAAGGAAGGGGAGTGGCTCGAGGTCGGAGATCAGGTCACTGCCCGCTACAAGAGCGGTGCCAAATTCTTCCCTGGACGAGTTGCCAGAGTGCACTCTGATGGTACATATGATATCAAGTACGACGATGGTGATACAGAAATGCGCGTGGCGATGGCCATGATTAAGCGGCAAGACAAGCCAGAGCGCAGTAGTCACAGGAACGAGGACGCGGTCTTACGTGTCGGTGATGGAGTGAAAGCACGCTACAAGAAGGGGGCGAAGTACTTCGCTGGTAAGATCAAACGCGTTCGATCGGATGGGACCTATGACGTGGAGTACGATGACGGTGACGTGGAGATTCAGGTTTCGATGACGTACATTGAACCAGTGGAGAAGCCGAAGTCTCCTAAGAAGAAGAAGGCTGATCCGCTTGAGGTCGGAGATGCAGTCAAGGCTCGATATAAGAAAGGGGCAAAGCTGTTTCGAGGCGTCATCAAGAGAGTCCGATCGGACGGAACGTACGATATCAAATACGAGGACGGTGATGTGGAGACGTCTGTGGAGCTGGAGTACATCGAGCGTGAAAGCGTTGACAAAGACGACAATCCGAAGGAGATCAGCAGAAGTTTCGATGTCGGCGATCAGGTGAAAGCCCGGTACAAGAACTCTCAAAAATGGTACAGCGGTCGTATCAGTCGCGTGCGAGCGGATGGAACGTACGACGTTGAGTATGACGATGGAGCGATGGAGCAGCGCGTTGACCCGTCCAAGATTGAGGCTGTTGGTATGAAAGCGCGGACGTCTCCGAGTAAAACGACGAAGGAACTTCGCGTCGGAGATGGTGTGAAGGCCAGATACAAAGGTGGGAAAAAACTTTACGCAGCAAAGATCACACGAGTTCGTCTGGATGGTACCTACGATCTTAGATATGAAGATGGTGACGAAGAGATACGAGTTGAACGCGACATGATCGAGGTAAGCGACGGGGACGAAGGCCGGAAGAACGAGAAGGCAGTCGAGCTAGGGCTCGGAGACACGGTGCTCGCACAGTACAAGGGTGGAAAGAAGATGTATCGAGGAAAGATAACCCGAGTTCGTGCAGACGGGAGCTTCGATATCGAATACGAAGATGGCGACCGTGAGCAGAGTGTTCCTGCTGAAAGAGTCCAACCAGTGGAGGAAGTCCAGGAGAAATCGGGCAAAGAACGTGCACGGACGGAACGTGACGAAGACCTGTCAGTCGGGGATGCAATCCAGGCATACTACAAGCGTGGGAAGAAGCTGTACGCTGGGAAAATCACGAGGTGTCATGCAGATGGCACGTTTGACGTCGAATATGAAGATGGGGACGTGGAAAAGCGCGTCGACAGGCAGATGATCACGAAATCGCCACGAAAGAAAGAAAACCTCAAGCCCAAGCTGAAGGCAGGCGATCGAGTGAAAGCGAAGCACAAGAAGAGCGGCGCGAAGCGGGTTTGTGGCCAGATCTCGAAAGAGCGGATCGACGGCACGTTCGACATTGAATTCGACGATGGAGAGGTCGCAACTCGCGTGGAGATGGAGCAGATTGAAGTGCTATCAGACAGCGAGAGTCCGCGGGATGAAGGACAACGAAAGCCTAAGGCGAGTTTTGAAGTAGGTGACGCTATTAAGGCTCGGTACAAGAGAGGCACTAAGCTCTTCGCAGGCAAGATCACTCGCGTTCGCTCAGACGGGACGTACGATGTTAAGTACGAAGACGGCGACGTCGAGACGGCAGTTGATGCCGAGTATATTGAAGCTGTGGAGAGCAAGAAGACGACGCGGGATGAGGATCCAGCGCTGGATGTTGGCGCTGCAGTGAGTGCGCGCTACAAGAACGGGACGAAGTGGTATAATGGAACTGTGAAGAGAGTGCGGGCGGATGGCACGGTCGATATTCGATACGAAGACGGAGACGTGGAAGAGAGAGTGAAGCCTGAGAACGTGCGGGTAAAGTCCAGCAATCGCGAGGAGGACGAGCCACCGCGCAGTCCCAAGCGACCAGCACGAGAGAAATGGTCGAAGGGCGATGAGATCGAAGCAGATTACAGAGAAAAGGGACGGTTTCGCCACGCGGTAATCCTACGTGTGCATGACGACGGCTCGTTGGATGTGGAGTATGATAACGGGGACGTGGAGAAGCGAGTTGATAGCAGTCTCGTGCGTGATGCGGCGCGAAGAGATGAGGGCAAAGGCAAGCCCAGTAAACCGAAGCAACAGTCTTCAGACTCGGAGGATGGGAAGCGTCCGAACAAGGGACGTGGAAAGAAATCGGATGCGTCATCCGATTCCGATGGTGCTCGCCAGGCAAAGAAGCGAAAACCAAAGATCACGAAGCAGGCAAGAGTGACGATACGGAAGGCCGTCGATGCCAAGTCTCGACGGGTTGGCCGCGTCAAGAAGCTACATGCCGATGGTTCCTGTGACGTTGAGTACGCAGATGGAGAAGTACTCAAGCGCATCGCTGCTGATGCGCTGCTGCTGTGCTCGGACGAGGATGAGTCGGACGACGACAAGCCCAGGGCAGTAAGGAGACGGGGCGTTTTTAGTCGGGACCAGTCAGTGTTAGCATGCTGGCGCCGCCCAACTCGCATGGCAAAGCCGGTACTCTCTGATCGCTGGGACGATGCCGTCATTCTCGCAGCCACCGACAACGGCACGTACTCGGTATGGCGAGCGAGCGCTGCATGACCTTGAAGCTCGAGTGTTGACTCACTAATACATTCTTACTGTAGATTCGCTATCGTAACGGCGAGATGGAAGAAGACGTTCCGGAGGAAGCCTTAAAGCCCCGTGGGGATTCTCCAAAGGCGCTGAGTGGCACACGCCAGCCAGAGCTGAGGGAGCTGTCTGAAGTGGATGTGGTGTTTATGCTCGAACAGCTCGCGATGACGGTGAGGACCCGCTCTACAGCACCTGAAGAGCGCCAAAGGAGACTTGCAGGCACTAACTAAAGGACTCTTTGGTGGATAGCTGTACGAGGAGGGAGAGCTGAAGAAAAAACCGCGCCTCCGCTTCGGAACCGCCCACAGTAGCAGCAGCGATAGCGACAGTGACGGCAGCAGTGTCCGTGACAGTGACAGCAGCAGCGTATCAAATGAAGGCAAGCGATCTGACGACTCGTCGCCAAAGCCCTCCAAGAGCACTAAGCCACCGAAGCGTAAGCGCCCACGCTGTGCAGTTCAAAAGGTATATTCGATGCTTAGTACTCGAGAGAACGCGCAGTCGCGTCTAACTCTTTGGTGTGTGGTAGGCACTACAAAGCATGTTTGACGCGAAGCTACTCAAGCGATACAGCTCCATGTTCGATCAGCATGACGCAGAGAAGTCGGGGCGGATATCGAAATCCAAGATCATCCAGATTGTTGACGATCTGTGCTCTCAAGGACTCCCCGACACTAGTAGAGACAACACGGTTCGACGAGTTTTGACGGAGTGGTTCAGCACACAAGAGTCATTGCGAACGCATTCAAAGTTCGACTTTCCTATCTTGATGACCGCGTTCGCTGTGGCGAAGCATCACCTCAGCAAGACCCATATACACCAGAACATGGCCAACGCTCTGGAAGCGCGATTCGCGTCACACCACGAGAGCAAGAAGCAGCTCGAATTATGGCAGCAGAAGCTCGGTTTTCGAATGTTCGAGACTTTGCAGCGGTTCTTTCACGATAGTGCACTTCCTCGCATGTACCCAGCGCAAGTTCGCGTGAGCGAAATCGCGTCCATCTTCGACCAAGTCACGCGCAGCGCAGTTCCGAACAAACCACTGGAAGTGTATCTGAAGCAGATGCACTTGCTTCCGCACCACACTCTGCATCTCTCCGAATTCATATGCTGCTACTACCAGCTATACGGCTCCAACGACGCAAATCGAGCGCCTGTGTGGGCAGAGCAACTCGAGCTTCGGCCCGTTGCATTCGTTGCGTCCTGCTTGTTTTCCAACGGCGATGCTTCCTGTGAGCGTCATGGAGATCTCGTACGGCGGCTGTGTATCGGACGAACACCGACACAAGTGGACATGATCATGCGATTCCGGGAAGTCTTCGAGTCGCTTCAGAGTTCGGACAGTGCCGATTCTGGGGACACGACTATTTCCTCCTCTCAGCTGGAAGCGTTTGCTTCTAAAGTGGTCGGGGATCCTTCGCTGCTTGAGCAGTCGGTACTCGCACTGCGCAAGAGGACAGCCGCCGTCTCGCTTGTCGAGCTGTTCGCTACGTGCGGGTTCGTGATTGACGAAGTGACAGCTGCCCCAACTGTCGTGAATGCAATCGAGAAGATGCGGCTACGCACTGAGGCGACTGAGGTGCGGCGGATCATCGGACTCGTGCGGAATATGTGTCTGAAGGTGCTGCGTTTCCCGAACAATCCCGACTACTGGCGAATCCGTTCCGACAGTGCTGCTTTCTATCAGAAAATCGGCCGGTTTGACGGAGCGTCGAGTCTGTTGGAGAGCGTGGGCTTCGTGGAGTATGGTAAGACACACTTCGAACTACGTGGGGCACGCACCCCTGACGGCAAGAGAACCAGCAGTCTCCCGAAGGCAACGCTTGACACACTAAGAAATCGATGCGCGGAGTTGGACAGTGAGCTGTCGGTCATGGACGGTGTGGAGAGTGTTGTTTCCATTCTTCAGCGTATTGCGAAAGAACGAGAGCACGACACACCGCTGTCTTTGGAGGAGTGCGAAGACATCCTACGCCACCTTGCGACGTACATTGACAACGTGCTGAAGAACCCCAAGGACTCGAGATGCTGGCGTATTCGCGAATCTAACAAAACCTTCCAACGCCAAGTCGGGTATCTGCCGTTTCATGCAGATCTGATGGCCTCGATCGGCTATGATTTCGAGACTTCAACACAAGGAAACGTGTACACGCTCCGTGGTACAGGGTTCGGGAAATCAAAGGCACAGGAGGGAGATCGCAAGGATTCAGTGACAGCTAGTCTAGCGAACTTCGCATTCTCAAGCTTATCGTCTCAAATGGAATGGTTCCTTTGGCGACGCAAGCAGGAGATCGAGAGTTTACTGCAAGACGACATGGAATATCTCGTCCAGATGCTTGGCCCATCGACGTTTTCTACAGCCCATCAAAGCCGAGGTAGTTTCAGCGCTTCAATGACACGTCTGAAAGGCAGCGCAGCGACCAGCAAGATGTATCCGTACGGCCGAAACGCTCTGGAGATTTTCAGCAAGACGCCTGCCCAGAAGGCGCAGCTTGAGATGATGAAGACTCAGTTCGAGTTGCTCGACCGTAATGGCCGTAGCTTCTTGCGAGCAGAAGATCTGGATCGTAAACCATCGTTACCGCGGTGGGCGTTGTTCGAGAGCTTTGATTTGGACAAGGATGAACGAGTGGACTTTGCCGACTTTGTTGGGGCCCTCGGACCTGCGCTCGACCACTCCTTTGATCCACTCGACGTGGGCGAGTTTGTTCCGCTTCAGAGAATGTCACTGAGCGAGCAAGTGTCGACTCTGGTTGGCCGGCTGCGTCTGAGTGCTACGCTGGCAGAAGCTACGGCGGCGCTCGATGCTGTTATCAGCAGTCTCACGCGCATACTTGGCCAGCCCGATGAGAGAGACGTCCGTGCTATTGCTTCCAAGTCGCCCCTCGCAGTATTCAGTCTCCGCCTTCCTGCCGTGAAAGAGCTTCTCCATCTTGCCGGATACCGTCAGCCGCATCCACAAACTAGTTCTACCGCTTCGGGCCCTCCACCTAAAGACTGTATCACAGAGGCCGCTTTCGAATTTCAGCCCCCACAGCACATTCGCTTCCAGACAACAGACAAACTAAGGGTGGATGCGGTGAAGGTGCCACCACTGGACCCCCAGACACTCTCTCGGCTTCAGCTGATCACTGCTATGCTGGGTGGTCACGGGCGACTGCTTTTTTTCCCTGCAGTGAGCGACGTGGGGTCTGTTGCTCGTGCCCTCGGGCAGATGCGTCCAGTTACGGACTGGATCAAACTCGTTGAGCTGGTAGTGCTATGTCTGGAGAATATTCTGACGCATCCCGACGATGAACACCGCTACCGCCAGCTCAAGACGTCGACGCAAACCTTTACGAGCATAGTTACGAAGGTCATGGGCGGAGTACAGCTTTATCTTGCGATCGGGTTTCGGGAGACAGATCGGGGCACGCTAGTGCTGCCTGATGAGATCGCACGTGCAGAGATTTTGGCTCGACAGCTCGAGTTGAGTGTCGGCTGCCAAGTACTGAGAATCACGGACAAGTTAAGCCAGCAGGGGATCGAGAGTGAGTTTCCGTCAGCCACATCTTCGCGAAAATCGGAGGGGGGAGGAGGTGACAGTGCAGTTGAGTACTTTAAGCGCAAGGCGCTTGCTGCTGAACTCGCTCGTGAAGAAGCTCTTCGTAAAAGCGCTCACCTCGAGAAGCAGCTCGAGATCGTCGCAAAGACCCATCCGCGGCAGTCAATTGGACAAACACCGAGCACTCCGACCTCACGCACTCGAGCTGCTCTACTGACAGAGCGGCCACAAACAGGAACTCGTCCAAAGTCCGCGAACCTGCGAGCGTCACAAACGGCCATGATTATTGACAACAAACACTCAATCGAAGCAGAGATTCTTGCCGAGTTTTCGCCTCGAAAGCACGATACCGAACGCGATCATTCGACCTCAAAACCAGGAGTACGGTCGCAGAAGTCTGCACGAGGTGGTCGCGGAGGTCGGAGCGGTGCTACGCATTCGTTCAATGCCAATACTTCCAGACAGCAGTTGAAATCCACACAATGTCGAGCGCCAAAGACGGCGCCATCCTCTACCGTATAGTAATGAGCCAGCGACGTGCTGTGGCGAAGTGCAGTGACGAAACTGACACATGCTGTTCATGCCGTGTAGGTATCAGGGACGCTCCAAGAAGCTACGCTTGCTGTTGACTCAGACATGGGCAGCGCCTTCATTGTAGTACGAGCATCACACTCTGCTCTGCAAAAGGGTGCGCTAGTCCGTGTGGGCACAGAGAACCGAGATCTGATCGAGGAGCGGCTCATTGTTGATGTCGACCGTGCGTCGTACCCGAACTTGACCAAGATCGCACTCCACTACCCGCTACAGTTTCCCCACTACGCCCGTGATCTGCTTTTTGTACTCCCGCCAAATGCCGTCAGCGGCGTTGAGGAAGTGAATCGCAGAGCGGAGCTGGCGGTAGGTGGTCTCTGAAGGTCACGTTGTGGTGATGGTGCGATGTGCTGATCGCGATAATGGTTTATTGGATGGCTGCAGGCTTTCGTCGTTGAAGGTGTCATCGACAGAATCATTAATCGAGCAGTCGAGCTCTCTGGTATACCTCATGTTGGATCTCCTCTCAGTTTCCCGCAGCAGAAGCTGGCACACGCTATCAAAGCAGAGTCCCCAGTTAACCCCGCCGGAACTCTCACTCTGGTGCATGAAATTGAACTTCCCCGACACTCATCTCTCTCTATAGGAGGCCTATGCGGTGAACATCTCGTGATATCGACCCAAGACTCCTCTGAACTCACCGTGGCTCACGAAGTCGTCACTATGCGCAAGCTCCGAGCGATATGGGAAGCACTTGTGATGCAGTTTGGCGGTAGCAAGGGAGACAATCTGGGGTGGCGTGTTGTCTCCGACGTGGTTCGCAAGATCCCGTGGCTCGCAATGCACGAGCCAAAGTCTCCGACATCGGTCACAGCAACAGCAACGTGGGAGTCTTTTATCGCGTGGTTGCGGTTTCCACTCTGCGATGGCCGCCTTGCTGTTGACGACCAAGACGAAGACTCGCCCGAGCAGTCGCTTGCGCTGTCTCTGCTCCGTCAGAACTTTCGTACTCTCATGTCTGACTGCGTTGACGCCAACGGCGTGTTCGCAGTGGTCCCTCTCGGTGAGTTGGCGAAACTTGCGTCTACGAGTTTGCTAGCGCTCGCCCATTCTCCAGCTGAAGCAAGAGACCTCACTACCGTGCAGACGCTGATCGCTCGGCTCACTCGCTCAGCATCCCAAAGCGAAAGCAAACACATCTCGTGGTGTGAAGTCGTGTATCGGGTTCGCCATGGCCTCAGCCTAGACATGCCCGAGCTGTTTCCAGTAGTGACCAAAAACAGTCTTCACGTCGACAAGACGTTCCAGCCTCGACATGTCGTCGCCGTTGCCAGCTCTCGTCTCAACAGTCTGGTGTTCACGCTGTTGGCTGATGGTCACATGGAGGTGTGGCGTCTAGATGCAAAAGGTTCTAGTTTCATCGAAGCTCGGGTTTTTGTTATGTTTCCAGCAAACTCTCCAGTGAGCAGCGCCGCGTCGATGAACACAACCAATACGTCCGTGGTTGAAGACTTCTTCAGCTTCGTCGCTCACGCCAAATCCGATCGGGAGTGGTTCAAGCGCCAGCGCGAGCGTGCTCAGTCGGCAATCGACTCATTCACTCGATCTACCAGTGCTTCCAGGACGTGGCTCACATTGACAGCTCATGAGTCGTGTGTCGTCATCAACGCGACGATGCTGACGGACCATGATCGTAGCTGTGGTCTCGTTGTTCTCCACGCTGATGCAACTACCTCAAGCGTTGTGGTGAGGCCACTGCAGCGACTACTTCTGAAAATGTCACCAGTGACGGTAAAGTCACACGGAACAGAGTCATCCAAGAGCTGTGAGCGTATCGTATCGTCCGATGGCGTTATCGAAGAGTACGCACTGTGCTCGAGTGGCACGTACATTGCCTTCAAGACACTCGGGAAAGCCAGTGGCGTGCTATGGGTTTCCAGCGCCTCCACAGGTGAAGTCGTCACGTGCATCGATGAGTTTGCATGGCTCCCGGATAGCAGGCTACTCTTCGCGTGGGATGATAACTTGCATCCCACACTCTGCGTGTCCGCCACGAAGGCAGCGTACGCGAGTGTTTATCAGATCTCAACTAGTTCCGAGAGGCAGCGAGTTGCCTGTATCCTGTGCGGCACAAGGCGTACTGACCCCCTACAGTCTCCGCTCGTGACCGCAGTCAACACAACACAGCATTCGGTCGTTGTCGCCTTTGCGGACGGAACGGTCGGTGTATGGCACATTCCAGGATCTGCTTGGGAGAAAACGCCACAGAAAGAATGCATCATTCCCGTGCTTGTGCGCAAGACGCATTCATCGATCTGTGACGTACTCACATTTAACACCCGTGACATTGGCGACGACGCTCCAGGATTCTTGTGCACCGTTCACGTTGATGCGGACGAAGAAAGCCGCCTTGAAGCGTGGCAGCGTGACCTTCCGGAGCGCTGCGTGCGTCTGGCAATGTATCTGTTCGCGGACGGTGACGTTTACAGCGTTCCTGTCTCAGGGCGCTACTCGCTGAGTCTCGTGACGCTGGATTTGATGGCACATGTGCACGAAGACGAGTTGATCATGGGGTCACGTGAGTTTGAGCATGCGCTTCTGCATCCAGAGAGAGTGGTGCGCATTCTGTTCCTCGCATGCGAGTACCTACACGAGGGTGTGTTTGCTCAGAAGAGCATGCAGGAACTGCTCGACGACATACGACAAAAGGGGCTCCTGCAAATGACGCAGTCGCAGATGAATAGCTTCGTACAGACCTACGCCGATAGTGTGTACATGCGGCTACGCTGCTACTACCGTCTGGGTGACTCCGCTGAGTGCTCACTTGTCACTCCCCACGTTCTCCAAACGCGACAGCGTCCGCTCTCGCTAGTTATCGGACTGAAGACTCAGTCCAAGCCTACGAAACAACAGTCGCTCCCAACTTCAAAGGTGCAGTTTTGGAACTTGCTCGCACCGTCTCATCCAAATCCTCATCCTCCGATTGAAGACGCCGCTTTCTCGCAAAGAGCGGGATGGGAACTGGAGGTATCTCGTCTTCGTCGGCAGCGAGCTCTCCTTGACCACCTACGATGTCAGGAGCGCATTTCAGAGATGCGGAGGGAGATTCTCACAACGATTAAACTGCGCATCATGGATCTGCTTGGTCGGGAACGGACTCAAGAAGGACAAGAGCACGTCGCAGAGGTTGTACTGTCGAGCATCGAACAGCTCTGCCAACTCGAAGCCTTTGGTATGAGAGGAAACGACCCTGTCGAGCGATTTGTGTGTGATGTACTCAGCGACCAGACACGCTCTATGGTGGATATCCTCTGCTCTGCTGAAAGAGACGGATCCGTGTTCCGTCCATGGTTGCAACGTCTGCGAATGGCACTCGGGAGTGAGTCATTCAATACATTGGACGTGACAGTCGAGACTGTCGTCGGTTTTATTCGACGGTGGCGTCGCGAGTTCATGAGCATGGCTAGTCTGTGCGAAATCGTCAGGGAGCTAGGAGTGCTCGACCATCTCGCCGCTGAGGGGGACCAGGAGAAACTTGATGATGGGGCTATCCAGCACAAGTTCGTTGTGTTCGCGGTCTCCAAACGAGCTCTTCCGAACGAACCTCTGAGGAAGTTGGACATCGACCGTGAGTACAACCAGCTTCTGACCTTTATTCACCCGCGTCTGGCTGTCGAATTCCTCATACAATCTTGCGACGTCGGCGATCGAGTGAAGAGGTGCATCGACGTGCTCGCAGATCGCACGTTGTCTTCATATCATCTACCCGACGAGCACACAGAGCGTACACTTCCCGTCCAAGTGGCGTACGCTCAGCTTCTTGTCCGACAGCGGCTTTTCCAGCGTCTTGGAGTTATTGAGCACCGTCATCTCGTGTGCGAACAGAGATCCCAGCATGCCATCGCGAGTCAATTGAGTGTGGCAGCCCTTCAGAGCTTACGGCGCATCCTGAAGACAACTCTACCAAGCGTAGCGCCTGCCGTCTCCATGGTCACGCTTCGCCTTCCAGTCGCTCAGCAACGCTTCAGCACCCGAGCCATAGTCAGTGCGGAGGGTGGCCTAGACAATAGTGACCACCGCGGCTCGTCATCCGATCGGATTGCGCTGAGTATCGTACTGTTTCCTGGAAAGGACGTCCGTTTGTATCAGCGAGAGAGTGCGCTCTACCGCCGCTTGCAGCAGTGGAAGACACGTGAGCTCTTTCTGCCTGTGCTCCCATCTGCTGCGGATATCCCAATTCTCCGATCTGAGCACCTACCGCTGGATGCCACCGTGCAAACGCTGGTGACTGAGTCTCTCGCACATTGGCGAACACTTTTTGAGTGCATTTTCCTTCTTCAGCGTGCGAATACCACACGTTCGCTTGGCTATTGGCAGGAATTACTAGTATTCTGGTGCCGGCAAGTCCTCTTGGGACTCGTGGTGCTCGAAGACGAGAACATCCCGCTATCGTCACTTCACCCGAACGATCTGATCGTCTCTCCAGATGGTCTGCAGTTACGATTCGCAGCGCTCAACATCACAGCAGACAACACTGAAAGCACTACGGACAACCTTGCTGTATTTGGAGCTTTCGTGGTGGAGCTGTGTGAACACTTTGCCGGCGATCCCATCAAATCCAATCGACTGAGGCCGACAAACGACCTTGTGAAGCTCAAGGCGATGCAACGGCATGTGTGGAGGCTATGGAGCGACGAAATGGATGGCGACGAATCACCTCCGCAACGATCGGCTCTCGACTTTACGCAGCGTCACGCGAACTCCACACACTCCAGTCTGTCTCGAGTTATCGCGGCTGCTCTGCTCGCTCTGCAGCCACAGGGAGTCCGCACACGACCGACGTCGACGAGTCAACTCTGGGCGCTGACCTTTGCTGACATAAATGAGGAGCCGCCTCAGACTCTAGCGACTGAATTCGCTTCGATGGCCGATAACCAAGCACAGCTAGAGGAACTGGTGCTGAACTCGCTACGCTGCCTCGACGACGGAGCTCCCGGGTCTCTCACCGCTGGGGCTCTTGTTAAGTCGGCATCCCAACACATCGATACGATGGTCCTTGGCCTGCTTAGGCTTCCTGACACCTGCGACTGGCAGGTCAATGTGCGAAGTGTAGGTCTACGGAACATCTCACACAACGGTGCACTCAGACGCGCGTCATCTGCTGCTATCCTGCTCCTTGAGAGATGTATGAGAGCCGGTCAAAGAGACGAGGCCCACAGGGCCATCCAGACCATACTCGACCTGCTTCGTTCCATTCTCTGCAATGTGGAGACGCACATACCTCTGCACACTCTGATGAGCGACACCAATCTTCAAGCGTTAGTACGTGACGCTGTTCGAGCACTCCTTACAGTTTGTAGCAGCTCGCCTTCTGATGAAAACGGATCTCTGGTTCGCATGAGCCCAGCCGTACAAGCGGCGCTGTGGCGCTTGAGCGAACGGCATCTTCGCGAACTCGTGGGGGTCAGTGGAGAGTGTGGGGAGGCTGTGAAGTATCCTGTCGTCCACAGTTTCCTCCAAGCCTCGATGACGTCGCTCGGGGAGGTGCTGTCCCTCGAACTTGATACAAAGAAGCCGAACGAGCAGTTGTTCGTGGCGTGGTGGCGGCTACGTGGAGCTGCAGACGCGACCAGCACTTCGCTACCATGTTCCTGTCCGAGCAGCGTCGTCCACAGAGCCTTTGACATGTCTCTCGGCTTTCTTAACTCAGTGTTTCAGACTCTAGAGTTGCGTTTCAACACGTCACACGCTGCGTCTGCCACTGCTGTCAAGTTCCGTCTCGCAGCTTTGCAGTCGTGTCTGTCGCCAGATCTCCTTAACAGAAACACAATAGCTCCAATCGTGGTTGCCCGAGACTTGACGTCGCGCGTTTGGCTCCACCTAGACATGGCATTGACGCTTTACGACGCACTGCGAGATCCCGATGACCGTATCGTTTACGGAGCTCTATCAACGTTAGAAGCGTACACGCGTGTACTACGATTAGCTTCGTCGCACAGCTTTCACTGGGAAGAAATGGAACGCTGGAGCCTCCATGACGCAGCACCTCCGTATCAATTAGCTGTCGCTCTCGGCAGCCACAGCGCGATCCTAACCGAAGTTGGGGAGCTTCTCACACGACTCGTGCGCGCTCTGAAGGTGATGGGCGAAGCCGGCGTAAACGCAGCGATCAGCACTCGATACGGATGCAATCCCTCTCGAGTCGCGAACCCTGTGGCGCTGCTGAGCGTAGCTCTTGCGTTTCTCGTCAACTGTCTTCATGGTGGTGACGTGTGTTCCCAACAGTGGGCGTCCACCGGTCTCAGCTCTGGCATTCTGGCGTTCGCCAAGGCAGGGACGCTGGATTTCGTCAAGGTATTCGATGCTAACTGGATGAATAACGGTACCACAGTCTCCAAGAGGACAGGCACTGCTGTACAGTGGAGTGTGTTCACGTCGCCCTCGCACGGTATCCAGAAGATCTCGCCGTTCGAGCTCCTGCTACGGGACTTTCTGGCAGAGACAGCGATCCGCAACATAATCCTCGTGCAGCATTGGCGTTCGAGCTCCTCATACTTTCGCCAACTTCTCGAGACCCATGGTAAGACCGCGAGTGTGAGCAAACACTTCATCTCCAGCAGTGACTATGGGAAGCTGAGCCACGTATGGGATTGCGTGCGAGACATCGACGAGTGCGACGGAACGCTTGATGAAAAGCAATGTGTGCTGGAGTATGCAGTGGCTGCAATCCAGCTCTGGCTGGCGACGTTTTCTTCATCCCACGTGCCTCTTGCGCTTGAGAAAGTGTGCGGAGTGGCGTGGTCGTGGCTCGATGCAAGCTGGCGTGCTATTCTTCGCTCAGGCGCGAGAGACGAGAGTGTGCCAACGTATGTTACAATTGTCGCCCTAGCGCAGCGTCTACTCGATACGATCGCGCGAAGCGACAGCATCTCGATCGCAGATCTGCATCGGCTAACCAAACGAAACGATTATGATAGCTGTGGACACGACGTCGGCGTTGAAGCCTGCGACTCCGTGTTTGGGATCGTTCTCAACGGCCTTGGTGGTGTGATCTCGGCGTCTTCAACTCTGTCCGGGCAGCCTAGTGTGGGTATGTGTTCCGTCTTCTGCTCGTCCATAGAGCTCCTACTCCGGCTCATTGACCCCACTAAGGCAGACGAGGACCGCGCAAGTCTGCTGCTGCAGCAAATTGTCGGTGTCAAGCCTGTGCTTGGGCTTCTCAAGACCGACTCCGTCGTGCTTGCCAAGTGCCGTGGCGTTCGCGGGGGTGAGGGGCTACGCTACACGGGCGAATTGAAGCTGAGGCTGTGGGCTTCACTGCTTCACCGAGGAGATCGCAACATCGCGCGAGTGATCATTGACGAGGATCTGTTGGCGTTCTGGTTCGAGAGCCTCCTCGACCAGGACGTTCCGCTCACCCAGGAAGAAGACTGCGCTGTCGATAGCAGTGCTCTGGCCGTTGTCAACGGCAGACTTGAAGTCCTCGCGTTCCTAGAGATGCTGCTTCACGCCCAGCACACGATGGAACGGGGCCACTCGCTGATGATGCAACTGATCTCAAGAGAGCTCATCAAGTGTGTTCTCCACCTCCGCACGGTGCCCACAGAGAAGCAGCGCGTGCTGACGTACACAGAATTCTGCCGGACGCATCAGTCGCGCCAGTCGATGCTACCGACTCTTGCTGCGCGGATGATCGCGACGGCCAAGCGTGCTGTTCAGCTCGTCTGTTGTCTAGCGGTGGACTCTACAACGGGCCAGATCGACGATGCAGTGATGGCTGCACTCAATGCTGTAGGCGTTCCAGGCCATGTCGTCGACTGGCATCAGCAGCGAGGAGGAGTGTCTCTAGATAGGAGCATCAGGGAGTTCTGGGATGTGTGGCCAGAAGGATCCGCGAGCGTGCATACGTCAGAGCGCCGTCGACAGCCAACGAAAGTTAACGTCCGCGTGGTCACTCCTCAGCTGAAACCCATGAACAGAGCTCCACGACAATTGGTCTCTCCGATAGTGGAGTCCGCTCTTAGCGTAGATGGGGAACCGCATTCATCACCCCATCGCATACTCCAGTCGAGCGTCCAGCAACAGACACGTCGGACGGTCGACTCAGCCGCAAATGATGCGAACTACGCGCAAGATCGTACCAAGATCGTGGATTCACACCCCTCACACCAGCCGTCCAAGGGGGAAGGTAGCGCTCGACCCGATGAACAAGGCATGCCCACCTCAATACCGAAGAGATCTGGCCAGGAGCTGCTTCCTGAGATGTCGCTAAGCCCGAAGAGAAGGGCGGAGACGGCTGAGTTTATTCAGACTGAGAATCTCCGGGAAAGCGTGGTGCATACACTGATGAGTATCGACATGGAATCGGCTCGTGTGCTACAGGAGCAGCAACTGAGAGCCGATCGGCGCACTCGATTTAAAGCGAAGCACGCATCCGATGCAAAACCCCACCGAGCTGACCGACACGAAGCCGAGGATTCGCTGGGTTCAGACGCATACTCGCCGTTTAGCGATAGTGACTCGAGTGTGGAGGCACTGAAAGAGCCAAGCGACCGAAAACCTAGACGCATAAGACGACAAAGGCAGAAGAAACTACAGCCCAAAGAGCAAAAGAAAACGAGTGAAGGGAGCAGCAGCGACAGCTCTCGCCGCAGCAGAGACAGTGGAAGCAGCAGCAGCAGCAGCAGCGCTACCATGGCTCGGGCCCCGCCGCGCCTCAAGCCCAAGGCAGGACCAGCACCCACTGGATCTGTGGGTGGGAAACCCAAGGCACCCAGTGCCAACGAGGCAGCGCTGCGCCAGATCTTCAGGAAGTACGACGTCGACGGCGACGGAGCCATCGGTTTCCTGGATCTGCGACGTGTGCTGGGGCCGAACAAGCTGTCCAACGTGGAGCTCCAGCGGTGGATCGCGCAGAAGGACCGCCGTGGCGTGGGGGCCGTGGACTTTGAGGATTTCGCGGCCGCTTTCGCCCACTCGTCCGCACCAGAGTCGGCGTCGGCCCGCAGATCTCAGCGACCGACGCAACTTCAACATGCTCCTCGGTCTCCGATACCCCCACGGTCTCCGGTGGTGCCGGGGGCTCGTGACAAGCAGCGTGTGGTGCTGAGTACCCATGCCACTCGCACCCAGGAGCCCTCGGGTCGTGGGTTCCGTCTGGGGGGAGGGGAGGGGAGAAGGCGGAGGGAGCGGAGCGAGGCGGACACCAGGGCGCTAGCTGCTGATGTTGAAGTCGATGCGTCCCAGCGTACCCAGCGTACCCAGCGTACCCACTGGACGACGTTTGGACGTTAGACTCTGGGGTCCTGAGATTTCAAAGGTCGGTCGGTTAAACCAGCGGATCCAAACTCGGAGGGAACGAAAATTTGGCGAGCATGGAGCGAAGATAACGGGTGTTCCGGCGTCCACACGTCCAACCATCTCAGACCGAGAGAAACGGTTCTGAGCGTCTGCTGAGAACGCTTCGAAGAGCTCAAGCATGTCACCCATGAGTAGACGTAGTCACGGTAATAGTCCAGTAACGCTAGTTGGTCAAGATGACGCTGTGTTCATGGAGCTCGTGAGCGCGTGGATCCAACGGTGTGAGACGACTCAACTGGATCAAGCATCCTCTGTGAACTTCCCCACTGGATCGCCGATACAGCGCTCTATTCGGGCTGTTACTCACTCCCACAAGTCGCTCTATCCGCTGACTTGCCCTATCCGCTTTGGACAAAGCAAGTTCAACCCTACTCAAGGAGACTGGCAGTCCAAACGCCGATAAAATCTGGACACCCCTACCCCTTTTAACCACGGACCAATCGCAGCGCAGCAGTGAGATATTCTGTGACCCGCGGTTTCGCCCTCCATAGTCAAGTTGCCACCAAAAATCGCCACCGACCTGTGAGAATTGATACCGTGGCCGCCTGTGTGGATGCTGGTCCTGTCACGGCGTCAAAGAGTCCCATCGTGCGTGAATTCGCTTCCACCCCAACACGCGTGCTGGCGACACCGCCTGCTGCTGCTGTGTGTGTGTGTTGTGCGGCCGTGTGATCGGCGCAAGTCAAGTGGATCGATCGACCACAGAACAACCCGTCGGGCACGAGGGTACCGGAGTCCAAAGCCTCTCTCTGGACGGAGCGTCCAGCCCCCAGCGCGGATCCGATCCGGCATCGCGCGTCCAGAGTCCAGCACATCCAGCATCCAGCATCCAGACCCGTCCAGCAGGCGACCAATATGGGCAAACACCCTGCGCCGTCGCTCTCCTCCGCGAGGAGCTCCCCGAGCCTGCGGCCTCGCGCCGTGGACGCGTCCATCTACGCCGCGTACCCGCTCACGCTGCGGTCCTTCCTCACGCACGGGCCGCCGCCGCTCGAGCGCGCGCTGTCGCAGCAGCGCCTGCCCACGGACGACGCCATGGCCGCGCGCCGCATGCGAGAGCTCTTCGACCGGCCGGCCACAGTCGCCGAGCACGCGTCGCCCTCTCCCTCTCGCCCTGCGCGCACGGCAGAAGCGCGCGTGACGTCGCCAGCACACTCGCCGCGGATGCTGCGCGGCAGCGCGGAGCGGCGGTCGGCGAGCATGTTCACGCGGCTGGGCAAGTTCACGGGCGAGGTGTTCGAGACGAAGGAGCGGTCGCGCGTGATCAACGCGCTCAAGCGCCGCGGCCGAGGCCACCAGAGCAGCCAGAGCAGCCAGAGCTCCAAGTTCACGGCCGACGACGTGCTGCGCGCCGGCACGCTGACCAAGCAGGGCTCGTGGCGCCGCAACTGGAAGAGCGTACGTGGGATAAGCACGCTGTCGTTCCCGGACCCACGGTCTCACTTACGGGATGCTAACTCTGTGTGTGTGTTGTGGTGCAGCGGTTCTTCTTGCTGCGGAGAGACTACCCGAGTCTGAGCTACTACAAGTCGGAGGAGAAACTGGAGCTGCTGGGCGCGATCACTATCACGGGCGACACGCTGGTGCTGGACAAGTGCGCGGCGGGCGGCCACGCTCCGTACCGCTTCCAGCTACGCACGCACGACGCGTCGCTGCTGCTGGAGACCGAGACGCGCGACAACCAGCAGCGGTGGATAGACGCGTGCCAGGCGCTCGTGGACACGCTGCGCGAGGAGAAGTTCCGCCAGTCGACGCTTAGCGTGGACCGCGACCCGACCACAGCAG